>JAWWEQ010047183.1:0-93242 GCA_035583055.1 Torymus tubicola | reverse complement strand
ACGCAGGTGTTGTAGAATTTCAATTTATTGTGCAGTGAATTTGTAGGATATGAATAAACAGTAGGATATTGTTATTGAATAATAATTATTGTAATAATATTGTATATGTATGCGGGTGAATTGGATTTAGTTGAATGGATTTAGTGTAGGTGTATGTGTGGAGCAATGTACGTGAAAAGTTGTGTCGTAGTTCAATACATTTCCTACAAGTAGGAAAAATACTAAACTTCCGATTTACTTTCACCAACTTACAGTAATAAAAATACCTATTCACTTTTTAAAGTGACCGAACATTTTTATCACAATATATATAAGTAAAAATGCACATCTAAAATATTAAATTTTCGAACATGGCAATCATGATAATAGACAAGATTCCAAACATCTTACTCAACAAGCAACCTTTTCTCTCGAATTGTCAGCTCACAGTTCTCGAGCAATAACCCCATTGACCTCATGACCCCCGCAGTCAATTTTCACAAATCTCACTCCGTCTCCTCTAATTTCTCCTTTTTCGACATTCTCTCTTACCAGCCACCCCCGCAAGCGGTTACGAGAAAATACTACCTCTGCGTGTCCCGTAGCAACAATACAAACCTACGTACAATAACGAAACGAGCGACGTTCCCGAGGCTATTGTACATCCTACATAGCACCTTCAACACAACGCAACAATAGTCAACGGCAGAGGTGGAGATAGATTGCAATTAAAATCCTATCACGCGTCAATTGCACGCACGCGCTGGCGCGTGTTATCATCGACGACGCATATATATATATACAGAGCAGTATAAGAAAGTAAGCGAGAGGAAGATCAAAGAAAATCCACGCGCCTTTGACTTGCGGCGTTTAACGAGATGCGCGTCTCACCGGAGAGGCTAACGACGAAGTTTTAACGTCTTCTCTCATGGAGGGATTTATTAAAAGAACTCGATGCGTCAGTTGAGAGGGTGGAAAAAAATGACGAAAGCGAGAGTCAAAGTGTAGGTATATATACACAACGATTGTGAGCTGTACGGTGATAGGATGTTGGATTAGTTTTACTTTTTTTTTTTACCACAAAAAAAGAAGGAAGAACGTTTGAGCGTTAAAAGCGTTAGGGATTAAAATCTGTGTTGTACTGCCTGGTCTGACTTTAGCTGGGTTGTTCTACTTGAGGGCCAGTGGCGGTCTCGAGGGAGATTTTTTTTGTTTTGAAGAGTTCTTTTTTCGGCCTGCAGAGACGTGAGTTTTTTTAAGTGTGATTTAATTAAGGAGTCTTGGATGAACTCGGAGCGAAAAATTTAATATTACGACGGTGTGGAGAATTTTTAAATTTTTTTATAGGTAATATACAAGGCGAGGTTTATAGAAGCTTATTTGAAATCTGAAACGAAGTAATTGTACTTTATGTGCGATCTTGGTTCTCACTTTTATAATGTATTTTTTATATGGAATATACGATGGTATTGATAAAAATATTACATAACGAAAATATTTAATTCATGTCGATTTCATATATACGAGGTATATGATGGGATCAAAATTCAAAAGGGTCAATGTAATCGCGTAAAGTGCCCCGCACTGAACCCTCGATTTACCGTCGAAATTTGTTTCCTACATTTTTCGAATTGGAAAATGGGTATTTCGCCGCTTTAAGACTGATATCATATATGTATATCCTTTCATTTACTATTCCTTATAAGGATAAGAAGCATGTTTTTCACGGCAATTTATTACGAATTCGTGTAATATAGTGTTAAGTTGTTTTAGAGAAAGATAAATGTTACCTGCGGAATTTCAATATTTATAAGTTGATTCATTGGCGAGGGCAGAAATATTATAAGAAATCTTTATAGCAAAAAAAAAGAAAAAATTAAATAAGGTTACAGCGACGTGATAAAATCAAATTACTTCATCTTAATAAAGCACGGAGAAAAGTGTATCAGATTATTTACTTGGGAGGAATGGCGTTCTGGGGAAAAGTTGTCTCAAAGATTAAAGGCACTAAGGGGTTATAATTCAAGTAGAACTTTTCTTAATATAAAAAAGTCTTATCTCGAGTAACTCCTCCGAGTAATTTATATTACTCATAGGACATTAAAAAAACATGAATTTCAATTACAAATTACTACGTTATTCATGGAAAAAGTTGCGAATATAAAGCACGTGAAAATTGATTAACGCCCAATGTACATTCCCAGCAACGAGGGTAAATCCTTTTACGACACACGGTACACCCTCGAGAACTTAGTAGATTATTTTTTTTTTCTGGAACATAAAAGCTTTCGTGTAACAACTTTCTGGCGCGTCTGGAATCTTCCGAAAACATTATTTTATTACACATCCATAAAACGAAAGTTTTATTATGAAGTAAGCCATTTTTTTCTGCACGCACATTTCAAAAGATGCTATTTTTGGATGTTTCCCGCCAAATTTCCCCCGAGACAAGAGTTAAAATTTTTACTATCTGCTTTTTATGCTTTACATATATAGCAACGCTTCAGTCTCCGGATTCCCTAATGTCACGGACATATCTATCATAAAAAAGTCAATACTTTTATATTCTGAGAAGAAAATATATGAGAGGCTGTAAATAACTTCTTTACTTTACTTAGACTGTTTCCACTTGAAAGCAATGCAAACTTCAATCCTGTTGCATCTCCTTGGAACTTCTTTACTTATTCCAGAAAATTGTTTTACTACATTTAAAAATTAGTTATACTCTGGGAGAAAGTGAGCCAACTTGTTGATTAGCATGGTAAATGAAAGCATTTTTAATTAAAATTAAAATTGAAACATTAAAATTATATAAAGGATCTATAATACAAATTTTTAAACGGCCGTTCAAATAATTAATATTTCGTTGACAATAGTAACATAATTATGGTATGTGACACATCGACTGAAAAATTAACAATTACTTTGCCAATCGCTGATTAATATGTCTACTACAACATTTTTCAATTTGCAAATAAAAAATTATTACAAAAAAAATAGTAAATACGTATTCACGCGACTTTAAATTTTCAAATTAAACTTTCACGTGACGTCAGTATTTTTAACTTTAACCTGTATGCATTCATATTTGTCAAAGTGCACTAAATATAACATTATAGAGTCAAGTCTCTTGAGCATTTATTCAAATTTATCGCTTAAAACTTTCATCCATATACCGCGATACGAAATTTATCACGTTGCCTTTCATAATTTACATAAGGCTCGAAAATTTCTAAGTACCATAAAATAAAATATACCGTTTATTTTTAATAAACCATTGCGGTCGCTAAAAAACACTTTAAACCTTAAAATTCAATAAAATTGTTATAAACGTGCGCTTTCCTCACGTATATATAGAAATTTCGAGCTCTAACACGTAAAGTGAGGTGACTGAGCACGAGTACGTGCGGCGCGAATCGATGCATTATTCAAATGCGTACCTATTTGTCAATGAACCGTTAAGTACAACTAGATTGACGTACGGTAAATGCTGGACCACACATAACCGATATTTATTCCCAGCCCTTCCTTCATGATTGACTTGGCTGTCTGCATAATGTATTTATAATAGCGTATTAATCCGGATTGCATTAGCCAGCGTTGGATCATTCCTATTACTGTAATTGAACTATGGCATAATTATGAAGTACTAACTTTCCTGGTATTAAACAGTTGTTGGTCAAAAACAAAATATTTTTAATAATTATTCTGGGTAGTTAACTTATCGCTTAAATTTCCTCTTTGAACGGAAATTATTATAAATTTTACGAATAATTTTCTTACGAACCATCATAAAAATGGATTTTAGACTTTGCATAAAAATATCGCGATAGTTTTATACCAGGGTCGGAAATTTTGAAAGGATGAATAATATATAAAATACTATATTAATGAACTCAGATTTAAGCCGTATGAATTCACAGTTCTATTATAAAAAAGACGCTTCCGCATGAATATTTAAAATTAAAGCGAAAATCTGAAGTAATTCCTCTATGAATTAATCATGAAACCGCATATACCTTCATACAACGTCTGCGCAAATTAATGGATAATGAATTTATAAGCGAACTCTAAGCCTTTAGTGCAGTTAAATATTCCAATATATTATATTAATTTTTAACATCGTCGCCGCAGCATACATCAATAACCACGCACTAAAACCTCTCAATTACCATAAACCCCGTACTGACTTTCGGCGCACGCCTAAGGACAATAGACCGGGCCAATATATATACAGCCACGCAGTGCACGAGTAACGCGCGCATCGCCGCGCTGAAATCACTGAATCCACGATAATTCACGCCCAAATATACACACACATATAGTCGCGACGATAATTGCAACACGGGAATATAACGCGCTTGACATTAACCTCACACACACACACTACCACACAGTTGATCTTAATTGCACCTCTCTCCCTGATTACCCAAGCTTAATTCTCGAATTCTCTGTATATGTATACTTTTCCTCGTATATCCTGCGTCTCGCTAATTGGATAGGATTTTAGCCTGGCTGTGAAAAGCTTTTTTCTTTTTTTTAGTTTTATTTTTGTAGCAACGACGTCGTGGTTGTCATTTGCGGCGTGCGTTTGTGTGCGGGCGAGTTATTTTTCTTGAAAGGCTCGTCGTTGCTGTTGTTGGAGCTGTGCACGTGACGCGATTGGTCGGGGAACGAGGGAGTAATTAGCTGCAAGTTTGTCAAGACGATGTCATGCTGTGAAGTGGTTTAATTAGTTTTACCGCGGTAAGGTGCGTCGCATGCGCCGTTAAAGATTTTAAAAATAATTTCGATTGTTTGATGGTATATGTAGCTATGTAGAAATGAAATTTACCCGGGTGGTTGTAAAATTTCATGCACGAATGTTTTTTTATTTTTTTTATTGTTGTAAAAACAAACTCTTTTTTTCAGATATTTTTTTAAATGTTTTATATATATTTTTTGTATTTTATTCTGCGGATGGATCCAAATAATTGGAGTTGGATTCAATTTTTACCAGTAACCACTGAAGAGCTTGTTGACGAGAATGTTTCAGCTTGTTAGGTTTTCAAACAATGCAAATTTATTTTACATTTATATCATATTTTCGTTAAAGCATACGGAGAATTTCAACGAACGCGAGAGGAGACAAGAGTTTGCAACGAATATTGCTCAAAGAGCATTGTTGTTTGACTATATCAACGTATCGCAATACAATGCTGTTTCGACCTACACTGCAACAGCAATTTCTCGTAGATATCCTGTATACGCAAATTGATCTCAGTGTTTGATTACGCGATCGCTCCACCCATATCCTTCTCTTTCTCCTCCTCCAGCTCTCTCTACCTATTAACTCTAATCCCTCCCAATAATGCACCTAGTTCCAAATATCTCACGTTCTATATACATGACGCGTGCGAGAAACTTTTTCCACCATCCAAATTCTCAGTAACTCAATTTACCAATATACACGCAAAAAAGCAGCCAGGCTATTTTTGCTGCTGAGGAAACTTTTAGCCCCCCCAAGGGAATTCAATTCAACTGTGCGCGAGCAACTGAATAAAAAAAACGCGTGTGTAAATATATTTCGCTCTAGATAAGAGCCTCTTCGTGGAACGCACGCGCGCGTTGAAAACTTAATCTGCATAAATCGAAAATAGTGCAGTAGAGAGAGAGGAGCGCGTGGGAGGCGGAACATTATTCTGTGAAATGTTAATGTCGGTAAATGGGTCAACTTGCGTACGCTTTTTACGGTACGAACGTTTTGCCTGTTGTGTATACACTGGGAAAATAGAAATGGAGAGGTATAAGAGGTTACTGCTATTTTTTTACATATCGTAAATGCAAGGGAGAAAGCGTATGAAGTAGCATAGGGACTGTAGAGAGATGAGCTTATTTTCTGATTAATAAAATAACTATAATGAAATGGTTCTGGCGATTTATTTGAAAAAGACTCTCTTTAGATAGTAGTAGTGCCATGCTAACCTAAAAGAGACTCTACCAAGGCCACCATAGTTTGAGGGAAGAGAAATTCTGCCGTGGTGACCTCAGCGACATCCACAACGCCGACAAGATGGTGCGTGCCTTTGTGGGGCAATGGATCGCTTTGCCGAATGACATATCGGTAGGCTTTTTCCATGCCTCTGTATCGAAAGGCGGGCTAGGAATTCCTTCTCTACGCTGGCTGGTCCCACTCCATCGCAGGGACCGCCTGGATTAGTACCCGGACGTCGTGAGCAGAACATTTCCGACCCATACCTGACTAAAGAGATTGGCCAGTGCACGTGGCGACTCACCGAGAACGGAACCACCTACACCACCTCAGACGACATCAAGAAGAGGTGGGCCGCAATCTTGCACTAATCCATCGACGGCTCAGCGCTTAAGCTCTCCCACCAAGTCACCGTCCAACACCAATGGGTGGCTGATGGGACCTCGCTCATCAAAGGGTGGCAATATATTAACTGCCCCAAAGTGAGGATTGGAGCGCTGCCGACCCGATCTCGAACAACCAGAGGGAGACGCGGTGATAGACTCTGTCGCGCGGGGTGCAAGAGACCAACAATCATGTCTTGCAGATCTACCCCCGCGCCCATAAGGCTAGGATTGACAGACACGATGCCGTGCTCTCCTACGTTGGTCGGAACCTCAGACCTCAGGGATTCCAAGTACAGGAGGAGCCTCACTACCGGACGCAAGAGGGTCTACGGAAACCGGAGATAGTGGCAACGATGGGGACACTGAGGCTGGTGATAGATGTCTAGAATGTCGAAAGATCGAGAACCATGAAGATAAGGAAGTACGCCGACAATCCCGACATCGAACGGGCTATACAGCGAAAGACTGGCGCCACCACTATCCTGCATTTGCCAGTCATACTCTCCTGGAGGGGAATTTGGTGCAAATCTTCAGCATCAGATTTTCTATCTCTAGGAACCTTCAACCGGAGAGATCTCGCTGTTATCGCCACCCGAGTGCTTATCGGTGGAATCGTTGCATACACAGCTTTCACCGCTCGACCGCAGTCGCACGAAGAGGACGTTGATCGGATAAGATTATCCCCCCCACTTACGGTGCTGCCTGCCACACAGGCATAATCTACCCTATGTAATAATGTATATAATTGTAAATAATGTAAATAATAATTTAATAAAGGATACAATGTTTTTTAACAATATATGAATGAAATAACAATAAAAAAGGCTATCTTAAAAGAGCCTAATCGGGTTCCCTAGCTCAGTAATATATAGTAATTGATACAGGTAGAGCGGCCCACGATGCTGGGAAGGTTGAAAGGAAAGAAAAACAAAATTAAAGGTTAGAGACTCTGTGAGACGGAGAGGAGGCTGATGGCCAAAAAGAAGGGAGATAATAGATCACTGATCCCTGCCAATGGCCTTCGTATATACGTGTTTTATTTGAATAGTCAACAAAAAAACGCTCCAATTCTTATTAATATTACATCACTTTATTAATGGACACAACGAATGGTTTATTAATAATCATATTTGCAATTCACTCTATTACAAACTCCATCATATTAGATTATTAAGAAGCAAAATACTTGACCTCTATTATAATAACGAATAACATCATTATGTTGTTCTATTAAAGTGGCAGATATAAGTGTAACGACGGCCACGTTAAGTATAAATATACTTCAATTATTTTGAAAATTTAATGATGTACCTATGCAGTTACTTATGAGTGTACTCTGCGTTCGCTTGAAGTGCGGATAATGGTTGTAATGAAAAATATAATTACCTTAGAAATGTATGTTCATTGATGATAATTAATAATTATGAGAAAATTAGTAATAAAATTAATTGTATTATAAAAATTAAAAATATTTAAAGGATTGATTCAGGTATCAAGAATATTTCTTTTAATAAATTATCATAACAAAGGGTAATTCAACTATTTTCAATTAGTAAGGAATTTGATGTGAGTATCTCTAATTAGCTCGGTCACTCTCATTAACCAACATTTACTTTGTTCCTCTACACGTAAAAGCTGAATTTCTCGTTTCATTTAACGCACCGCGTTGCTGCAACCGTCGAAAATATAATAAAACAGCACGAAATACTATAATTAAATCACTAGCTTTATACGAAACCCATGATATCACACGTATTCGTCCGCATAAAAATTATTCTCGCACGAGATGAAATTACAGCCGTCAACGCGCGGAAAATTTAAAGCGTACTCGACGAATTCTAACATTCCATCCTCATCAGTCAGCCATTCAAATTTCAAAGCGATCTCGTAGTTCATTGTACTATATGTGTGTGCGCGCCTCTTTCACTGCTCAATTTTACTCGGGTTTTTGCGCGACTATATATATATATCTTTTTGAAATTCATGGTAACGCAAATATAATAGACAGCAGTCGTCTATAAATTATGTATGGCTCGTTCTATTGACATTCATGAAAACCGTTACTGATCTTTTTATTTTTTACGAGGTTATGAGAACATGATCTAAAATGTATTTAAGAAGACTATAAGTGTATTGGAAAAATGCATAAATTATAAGACTACGAAAATTATGGTTCGCATGAGTAAATTTGTGTTAGTTATTGGAAAATATAGAGGTATCGATAAATTGGTACTCGTATTACTTATTATCCGATTAATTATTATTGTTAAAACGTTCATTAAGCATTTCACTTCGTTATTGGTATTATTAAATGCACTTATATTTGAAGGATAAAATAGCAATAACGTGATCATCCAGAATTCTGAGCAAGTTAGTTAATTTGGAAGTACTTGTGGTTTCCTTAAACATAAGCCATATTCATTAACATTACATTTAATTGTCTAAAGTTAATCGCAAACGATAATTAATTTCTTTCTCCGAGTTCGCACTGATTACACTAATGTATACGAATCTCTCCTCCCGTTAATCCATTTTCACAACCGAAAATATATAAAATCCTAATTTTTCAATGAAAATACAATTTCCAAAGCCAATCCCAACTTTACCATTTTCTTTTCACCTATCCAAAATAAAATTCATTTCCAAAATGCACGTCCACGTCTAAAACTCCCTTTAAATTTTGTCTGCAACTTCGTGCTTCCTCTCCCACATATCCATATACCTATATATACGTTCGTAGATTAAACGAGACAGTCGAGGTGGCAGAGCAAAAACGTGCAATTCAAACTGACGCGCTACCATACATCTCGTACTGCGTGCGTGTGTAGTGAGGCAAATCGTTAGCGTATAGCTGTATATATAAGCAAAAACCGTTGGAGTACATATATACGTTCTAGCACTCGCCTCGCAGAAAAATTGAATTTCCATAACTGAAGTAATGAGCCGTGAATTTAGCGAAATGCGCGTCTATCATCCTATGTGAAAAAGTAGATATATATAGGCAGTGATGCGGTTATTCCATAGACGCTATATACGCGAGAGGCGAACACTTTCAAGCGAGTGAGAATATCGATTTTCTGTCTCCTCGGTATGGAGGAAGTAGAGCCAGCGGCGGCCCTTCGCGCAATGTTTAATTTTGCTAATGCCTAATCCATTAAGTATAAATTAGTCGAGGTTATTTTAGGATAGAGTGTAATGCCGAGGACGCTGGCCTCGAGGTTTATGTATTTTGGTGAAATTTTCCAATTAGAAGCGTACGCATCGCATGGTAAGGGTCGAATTGTGGGCTTTCGATGGTTTGTGCGCGTTGCGATGAACATAGTTCCGTGAAAATGATCATGCACGTCGAGGTGAGTGATGGATTATATTATATGCAAAAAATTTAGTGTGGTAGAGAAATGAGTAAATGGCAATATTTGGAAATGTCGAAGTAATGAAGTAATACATTGTTATCCGAGTATAGTAATCAACTTTATAATCGTTCAAAATCAAGTTGCATACACACAGGGAAAAGACTTTGTAATAAAAATTATGCTTTTTGCTGTAGCAACCGCGGGACAAACTATAATATTTTTTTTTATGAAAATTACAACAACTGCTATTATTTCGTAATTATACTTCCTCAATAATAGAAACATCTAATGGTCACTTTGAAAATCGAAAATTAAAAAAAAAATGGAGCCTACCACATATCCACCAAATTTTTACTTTTTTCTTTATCTTCTATCTATTCCAAAACCACTTCAACTCCCATTTACCTTACAATCTTTTTCAACCTCAACCTACCATCATCCTATGAAAAAAAAATCACACGAAAACCTCGCAACGCACAATAACTCGCTCTCCAATAAAATAACCTCCAACATTGTACTTTACACATGAACCACACCGAAACTTATACCATGCCTCTACCTGTCGCTCGAATTCTCGACTGCAGAAACGGTCATATTGATTCGGTCCAAAGCGCACAAGAGTGTGAGAGAGAGAGTATACTGGTAAATTGAAAGCGTCCGCATGAACGTTGAACCCCCTTGTGACAGTTAAATACAGGGGAACAAGACAGGGGCGGAGGTTGCAAAGAGCCAACGTGAGCGTAGACAGCGGCAACCCTTGTAATAGAATCAAACTGCTAATACTGCTAAGTCGACAGAGTACGACACCTTGCAATGGTACCTGCAGATATAGAAGGATATATATCTGGACGAGAGATGTGCGGTTTGGTGATGTGCTTGGCGTAGTTATTTTCTGAGCTATAGGGACTAATAGTTATATTGTTTTGTTATCAATGGTTAATTTCACGCGTGATTATTGGGTTGGGAAGAGATAGTTAAGTTTCGATCTGTTATTTGAAAGATTTGCGGGGTAGGTATTATGTTATGAATAAGTATAGCTATAAGCATGAAGTTTAAAAAAAATCAATTTTGATTAAGCAAAGTAAATGTGAATATTTTCTAAAGTTTTTATTCGTTTGAAAATATAACTTGAAAAAATTGTCTATATACCTATCGCCGATATAACATAAGAGCCAGAAAAATACGGTATTTTTATTACCAAAAACCATTTGTAGTTAACACTTTTTATTACAAGGGTTGCGCGTTCTGTAGTTTCAAGTGTATTTGTTACAGTCAATGAGCGGTTCAAACAGCCTAATCTTCTGGTCCTTTTCTCCACTGCTCAGTGGTCAGTTTTCTTTGTTTGAATAATTGTTGTTTAAAAGCTTATGATGATCGAAATGCCTTAATCTCGAATACTATATCTATTTTCTGTTGAAAATGAGTGATTATTTAAAATATTAACGTGTAAAACATCTAAATTGCTAATTTCACTTTTGTAGTTGGACTATTTTCTTATTCTATTTTCCTTTGAGAAGCAATATTTTTTCCTTCGACACTTAACGAGATTCATTCGTGGAAACGATTCTTTAAACATGAATAATTACTTTTCTTGAGGATAAAAAATCGTATATATATACATATATACTCTTTTCGAGAAAAAATATAGTAAATTTCTTTTAAAAGTATTAGTATGAAGTTAGATGAATTCAGTTAATTAAATTAAAACATTTTTTTTTGACAAATTTTGACAAGTACTATTTCATATCACTGGTACTACGTTATTCTATGAGAAAAAATTTTATAAATAAAGTTAAATCTCTCTAAAAGTAATAAAAACAGAACTTGAAATGCTATTTGATGAAAATGTGATAGGTTTATAGAAGTTTTAAAAAGTTTAGCTTCCGGAAAAAAATTGTAGCCACATGGGAATGGGAATGAATAGATATCCTTTCGTATAATTTGAATTTTTGTTTATCATATAATCCAAACTACTTTTTTTAAAACGCGGAATTCCCGGATCCCCGTATTTTGAAGAAAGTTTAAAGCCAAAACGAGTAATGTCATGGAAAAATTGCTTCTTGTAATGAAAATGAAGGAAAATGAAAAATTATTATAAAATGCAGAGAGCGAAAAATGATTATGATAAATTATACGTGGGTAACGGTAGGTGCGAATAAATCCCTCTAAAGTTAAACATATTCACCGTGTTTTTTATAATTCTATCTCAAAATTTTTCATAGTTTATATCGTTTCTTTACGACCTGGTTTATATAGGATTTTGTAATTTGTTTTTACGACAAACTTGTTATTATAAAAATTTTTATGGACTTTTATAATGCATGGAAATATGAAATGAAAAATAAAACAAAAGATAAATAAATAATAATAAATTTAATAATATAGCAAATACAAAAATTGAATAATGCATTTAATTACATTAGTGCATGCGCAAAAAAAGATCAAAATATCAGACGAGCGAGAGAGATAGAGCCTTAAAGAGTTTTAATTAAAAATTGTTCTTTTTTTGACGCGAGATCTTTTATTTCCTCAAGATTCGGGCTGTCGCACCGCATACAGTCATGGAAAAAAGCAAAAAAATAAAAATACTGTAATTGCTTTCTGCGAGAGGAAAAAAGTTTGAAGTGGATTTAAAAAAAAAAAAAAATGAATAATGGAATTATAAATTGAACAAATTACACAACGTATTGACTAAACATATAAACAGAGTTGTTCGATGCTCAGCGATTCATTAAATTTTATTTGTTGCCTGCCTTTGTGAAAATATAATGGAAATCGTTTCAGAACTTTTTTTCTTGCTTTAACAGAATCATCCTTTGAATAAAACCATAGAGTAGGCTTTTTATCTTTTTTAATATTATACGGTTAAGAATCATAATTACTAAACGAATAAAAGTACGGTTTCATTAATTCATCTTATTAGATACAGTATTTTCTTTTTAAAAAATTATGGAGTAATTTGCAAAAAAAAGAAATGAAAAAAATTTACTTAATGTTGTTCTTTCAGAATGGAGGGAAATTGTCGAGAAATTTCTTAATTAGCTCAAAGGGTCAGCTAATTTTAAAGAGTTGGAATAAAAAAGTGCTTCATTGTACTTTATTAGGTAGCGAATGTTTTTTTCTTCACATATATTGTTCACGTATGCAGTACTTTTATTCTATTTTATTGATTACGAAAACTATTTTTTCATGAAAACCAATCATAAAAAAGTAATAACACTGAAATAACTTTATTTAAAGTCAGGAATTGACGATGCATCGTAATGAAAAAATAATTTAATAGTTTTTTTACAACAATCTTTGGAAATTGCATTCTACCGATAACTCACTAAAAATTCAAATGCAAATGTACAAAAAATTCAATATTGATGAAAAAAGCATTAAATTTTTCAAATAAATGATTTTTCTGATGATAAATGTAAATATTAATTCACTGATAACCATAGACCTTACAAGAAATCCTTTAAGCCATCCATTATCTTACCCAAACCTAACCATCTCGTAATCATTCACAATTATTTTATTTAATTCTAAATCTACCAAACAAGCTCAACCACTACCAAACCAAGCTCCTCATCATATCCGATAAACCGGACACTTCCCTCCCCTCGTTTTACGTCGACAATTTCGTACATATATATATCGACAGCCTATACACCCACACACACACACAACGCGAAATCATTAAACTCACACGAACCTCATTTCCTCCGAAACCAAAATTTCACCAGTTGTCCTCTAATTACACGACTAATTCAGAACCCCTTGCGCTATATGTATATACGCGCTTGCAAATCCACAGCCGCCCTCCGGTCTATTGTTGCATACGCGCGCGTGTGCGCAACTAGTAGCGCGTACGTCACGTCTATACACACACACACCTATATATATACGTGGCTTGGGAAATTCGATTCAACCCCGTCGCGCTGCGTACACATATAGAGAGACGGGGGACGATCAAAAATTCAAAATCCCTGGGAACTCGATTTACGAGGTGCGAACAATATGCGAAAGGAGAGCGAGTATGGAGGATTTTTTTTTTTAGGAGGTCGTCGAGGATTGCTGTGAATGTTTCATTCGATGTGAAGGGAGAATTTGAATTGGGAGTATAGGAAAGTGGCTGTATACTTGGCAATTTTTTTTTTAATTTTATTTACTGTATATAGTGTATTTGATTATCTGTGTTTGGAATGGATGAATAAATGTTGTATTTTGAAAAAAAATCTTGTCACTTGGTTGTAAAATGTCGTTTATTTTGGTGATAGTGTTTATGCATGATTCTATCGATGTTTTATTTTTTAAAATGTGGAAATTTCAAATTTAAATGAAATGCATTTCTCTTATACAATAATAACAAATTTTTAATAAACGTATATTTGTGTAATTCGTATTCCGGAAAAAATATATTATATGTATATTATACGTATACTAATTAATATTCTGTCATGTATTTTATAAAATATTAACGAAAATTTCGTTTAAATTCACATACAATTTAAAATGATTCGATCATTTGTATCGAGAACTTTTCGATACAATTTTGTCACTTTTCATAAATTAAAAACATTTATTTCTACGTGACAAAATCTCGTACACTACGTCGTTCTATACAATTTACTAAAAGTTTTAATTAAAACTCATCTTGCCGGATAGGTTCTAAAAATATTTGATGGATATTTCCAATCTCACGAGATGGGATTTGAAGTTGATTTTACCCTTAGTTTCGTGTATAGTTTCGAACAAATAAACTCGACGACTTTTTTATGATTTTACAAAACTTTGTCGATAGCAAAGGGTCGCTCTGTTAAATATATACACGTATATTCACCGAGATTTCCAGAATATCCCGAATCGTGTCCACGGATTAAGCACAGAAAACATTAACCCCTTTTCTCGGTATATAACACAAACGTGTCCTTTAATTAAATGGAATTGCCTTTACTAATTACCAGAAGCTTACGAAAAACATCTTACAAAGACTCCCGACAACTCCAATTCGTAAGAGAGAGCAGAAAAATGCTGAGTTTAGCCGTAGACACTTAATTAAAGTAAACTCGATTAAAAAATCCTTTCCAATTTTCCGTTAATTAAACTCGAACATCGACCTTACAAATTCTCACATTTTTCACTCGACAATCAATTACACGTATGGATAATAAACTATCTCTTTTTAAATTCAAGATTTCCTTTTATAGTATACATAATTTAAAAAAAAAGAAGAAAAAAAAAATATCCCTGATCGAATGTAAAACTTACCGGCGGTGCAGAGCCGCGGATCCTCGTCGTAGCCTTCGCGACAGTCGGGCGCCCCGTCGCATAGGTACTGTATAGAGATGCACGTGTTGTCCTCCGGGCACTTGAACGGCTTGTAAGGGTGGCAGGACTCGCCGTCTATTATCGGAAAACAGAGAAATAAATGCGTTTATTAATGTGCATTAATGTGTTGTTGTTGTTAAGGAGATGTAATATTGGTTTCTTTAGTTACTTACTAAAGTTGAATTAGTGAAAATTGCTCCATCATTTCAATTAGTTGAAAAAAACTACTAATTTATTAGTAAATACTAATAAATTAGTAGTTTTTTCCCACTAATTGAAATGGTGGAGCAATTTTCACTAATTCAACTTTAGAGAGTAGTTAAATAGTTAATTGTACTTTCGGGGTTTGGAAATATGTGAAGTATTTCTTGGAAATGATAAATTTATGCTACTCGTAATGGCAGAGGAAAAAATAAAATTTAAAAAAAGGGGGTCTATCTTTTGAGAATGTGGAAACAGTATTCTAATATTTTAAATATTAAGTTAGTCTTACTAAAAAGTTAATTTTACTTTTTTTATACTAATTGAACTTTTTCCTAAACTAATTGATTATGCATAGTGCAAACAAGTTAGATTAGCTTTATTTATTTCATGCTATAAAATTTTTAAACGACATTCACAAATCTTGATTTTACATTACAGGTAATACGAACTATTCCAACAGAAACCATAATATTTTCGTATAATTTGGAACCCCATATTACAAATAATTCGACATTCCACTATAATTGTACACAACTTAAGTTGTTTCTGTCACTGATTTCTCGTTATACTACGTAAAACGAGAGAATTGCTGGGTATTGCCTTATTCATCGAGTTGAAGGGGTGTGTGTGTGTGTGTGCGGGAACCGTGCGGTGAAATCAATGACACAACGGGAAGTTGTATACATATAGCGGCATTAGCTGTGGCACGATCCTCGAGGAAGTTTGCTTTAGCCGTCGTCGCATAGTTGCACAAATGTATATAATGGCATTAGCAAACTTGGATATTAAGAATTTATATTGTACAGTTATAGCTCTTGTCGTATATATATAGCCACCACGCGCTCGTGTTCATTCTCCATTGCAAGGTTACATAATTGCATGAATTATTTGATGTAACTAGCAAGATCAATGAATATTGCAATATATATTGCATTTATTATTTTTCTTTTATAATATTCTGAGATTTATACAATTTTACACAGAAACGGTTATTATATTTATTATCTTATTATTTGCAATAAAGACAAATTTTGAGGTTAGGGTTTCACTGAAATACAATATTTGCAGCTTTAAAAACAGATTCTAACAAAAAATATACTTTTAATTTCTATTTTTCTACTTTAATTGTTAAACGATTTAAATTCTCGTGGTTTTTTTCGGACCAATTAGATATAATCTTAAGCGCCGAGTTAAATTCAGCGTCGACCAATCACGAGCTTATAGTATACCGGACTCGACCAATCCCAAACGTTTTATTTTGGCTTCAACTTTTTTCGTCACTTTTTTTAAGAGAGATTAAATATAATCGTATAATTATTATTGTTCTATTTTGTTGTAGAATTTCTAGTAATATAGATTATAGTAAGTATGTTCTTTAAACAATCAGCTTAAATTATAAATTATACAAATACCTTTAAAACCAAATAATTACTACTCATTAAATAATTACTCAAATTACCAACCGACCTCCAACAGAATAGAATTTATGCAAAAATCAATTCTTATCTTTATCTACCCTAATTTCCCTTTCAAACCACCGCCGCCACTTAACTTTCCCTAACCACTACTACCCATTTTTTTTCCTTCCACCTGACAAATTCACCTTTACTCTCATATCCATTCACAAAAACATCAACGAAATACCGCTCAAAGCCGCAAGTCGTCTTCTCCAGATCTTGTAAAAAAACTCCCTCATCTCGCTTTTAAACCCTCTTCACCCACGCGTTTCTCTCTAAGCTGTAGCGTGTTTTCAACGAACCGTACAGAGATATACGTTATATATACACGTCACCTTAGGATTCTCGCATATACATACCTACCATACCGTACGTAGTTTGCACGAACAGCGTCTTACATACCTACACCTATATATACATACATAGAGAGAGAGAGAGAGAGAGAGAGACGCGCGTGGGTGTTAAGTGCTAATTCATTCGGTATGCAGGTGTGTGAGCGTTGGTTCCACGAGTTCCGGGAATTCTTGCGTATAAGCGGGGTATGCTGCTCAGTATATAGAGAGCAAAAAGCGCATTTTCCCGGTGCATGGAATGAGGGTATATGTATATATATATAGCGATAAAGCGATAATTTTTCAATATAAATTCACACTGCGATCCACTTGTTTGTTTTTACGCTGCCTGCGTGTGTATGTGTATGTGTGTGGGGGAAAAAAGCTGGTGGAACGAGTGGCGCATATTTTCATTAGATTTGCGAGGTAAGATAAACTGTTCGTTTTGTTGCCTCACTATATATAACAATCTACATGTACAGGCGAATTGATTGTTGTTTACCAATGTAAATTCGTAAACAGTGGGTATATGTGTATAGTAAGTATTGACTTTTCAAGCGCTAAAAATTTTATTGCACCGTCGTTGAAGGTGATTGGGTAATCGAGGATTTTTAACATTTTAATTTTATGGGCTTCTGTATTGTTAATGGAAAGAGATATAGACTAAGAAATAATTAAGTATATGTAATAGTTGTGTTTTTCGCTATTATTGAAATGCCGAAAGCACTTAACGCAAATTTATAATCGAATAATGTGTCCTTGATTTTGTGTTTCGTACTGATTTGTGAATGATTTACAATATCGTTCAATTTAATAGGAAAGGTATTAAATTTATATATTATATATATTCGTCGCGGTAATCTATAAATTTAATGGCCCCCTTAAACAGTTGATTTTCATAGACACATTATGCCATGAGGATTATAATTTAATACTTTTGACAAATAAACAATGTCTTTTAAATGCTTTTATAAATTATGCAATAATAAATTATTATTTATATGTCTGTAAACTCTCATACGATCAGAAAAGACTTTTAGACCAAACCACATACGTTATTAAACCCTAAAATCACGAAAGGCTTAATAAATGACAAATAATACACCAACTTGATGCTGCATAAACTATAAAAATATCACACTGAAATCAGACGCTTTACTGCTTTTCCATAACCATATACTACACAAAACACAGGAACACATATATATATATATGTACACCCACGCGTAAAAGTGGGCGAGAAGCCGTTCTTCATTTTCATCGCCGCAAGCGGTTTAATTACCGATATACGAGCGAGAGAGAGAGAGAGAAAGCGCTAAACTCAAATGAACGTTTATCCAGGAGCGGAAATTAACGTCGCTGACGTGCGCATGCGCGCGTGAGTCGCTGATCCCTTTTGGCGTTATAAGAGCGTAGTAGTAATAAAATGCCGGCTTTTCATCCTGCGAAAATCGACAATCAGCTTACGTGGGTTCTACAAAGGTTCGTGTATAGGTGGAAGTGTGCGTATATATCTGGTTGTGGAAAATACGGTCGAGTGATAATACATATAAGTTTATATTTCAATGGTATATATGTAGAAAGGAATGAATTTTTATTCGTATTGATGTTTTTGATAAGATTGTTGGAAGATTTATTTTTTATTTCTACTTGATTACACTATCCGATTTCATAGTAGCATATACTCACAGTTCCAGAATGTTTGATCCGAAATGTAAGATAACCACGGGTCATATATAGTTGCCAGAGTGCTTATATTCCCAATTTCGTAAGTTCACTACGCAGAGAACAACAGACACATCGCACTTCGCTTTCTCTTTCTCTCTATGCGGTTTCATAATTAAGAGGCTCGCGCGCGAATATATGACAATCTATACCTCGCGCAGTTTGCTAAACTATATTTGATACAGGCGTATGTATATACGAGCGATCATAATATAATGTCGTAATTAGGAAACTTTGCGCAGTTGCCTGTAATCTGCGTACGTACATGACAGTTTAAGGGTCCATTAACGTCAAGGATGAGCTTGCATATCAGGGGTGATTAGAGTAAACAGAGTAACGTGCGGGGTTTTTTTTTGATGGTTTTTTTAACATTATCAAGATGGCTTTATTCGATTTTTTTAAAGGGTAGTAGAATAAAAGTACAGGTGAATGTTTATGGATAGCAGTAAAAATAGCGTATATATGTATATACACTGCGAGCACTTGTAATGAACAGGTCGTAAAATGTTACAGGTCAGGGATCATGCGAGCGTTGTGTATAAGTATATATACGAAGGAGTTCTTTGCGGTAATTATATTATTGTCAACAGGTAACCAACGTTTACGTATATTTTAAATGATATGCGGATTTAATCGAGTTTTAAAGCAATAGAATTAGTTTGAGTTTAAAATTATCTGCGGATTTGTAATCGATATCTGATATAGTGAACACGTCGGCTGAGTTCAATCCGATGGTGGCTCAACTTTCTATATGTAATACAATATTTGTTACGGGATTCTCACTACCCGAAAACGGGTATAATATTCGATACGTAAAATTGCTTTTGCAATACGATTAATTTCCTTACTTAATCTATGTAGTACCCTTACGAAGAGAAAAATATTCGAAAGAGTTTATATAATTCGAAAACCGTATTATTAACATACGGTATTATTAACACACACCTGTATTGGAAAAGTATATAGGTTTCGTTTGAGAAACTTTAATGGAATCGAATTCAATGCATGTAAATTCGATTTCGTACCCTGCATTGTATAAGTCTTGACTTTTCGCATTTTCTTTTTTTGCTTCGACAGCTGTCTTTTTAAAACTTACGTATTCAAGATTGATTATTTTTAGTCAATTGAAATTGTTCTCTTACTGAACTATAAAGACTTATTTTACTGTAAGTAAATGGCTTTTCTTAAATTTCTATTTAAAGTAAGAACTGTGTATGTGTAACATTTCTGGTATGTAAATAAATAAATACATAAACTAGAATAAAAGTTAAAAAATTAATCTTCATTTACGAAGGAGAATTATGAATAAAAACACACACAGAGCTTTTCACACCTTAAAAAGTTAGTAGGTAATCTGATAAAAAAAGAGTTTAATGACAGCTTTTAACAAAAAAAAAACCCTTCTATTTTTCTCTTTTACAACATTATTATTTTGTTATAAATGCTTTATTACAACTACCAAATAAATAAAATAATTTATGTAAAACGCAACATCGTATATAAAAGCGTACCCTTATAAACCTTGTTTTTCTAATTACTTTACGCGAATTAAAAAAAAATGCTACGTCCTCTCCTGTGATACTAATGTTAGATAAACCGTGCACGGAAAGTCACAGGAGGAAAAGACAGAGAGGCGCGAGCTTTAATACCGCGAGTGCTTCAGCGATGCTTCAGAGTACGTGCACTCGTAAATTTATACGCTTTTAATTCTAAGCCCGAAGAGGTTGAATTACTGCATTTATAGAGAATATATATATATATCGTTTCGGAAAAAGCTGCTAAAACAACGACGACACACTGTGCTAACATTTTGCATTCGCGGGGAAACTTAATTGCGACGCATAATTTAATACCCACGCAGAAGCGATGCGCTCGACATTTGAATAAACATTGTTGTGTCCCGAAAGGGAATTATAACTTTATAATTAATACGGTACTTATTTATTTTAGTTATATTTTCCTTTATAATTAATAATCTGTTGTAGGAAACGAAAGTTAAATATCATTTTATTTTTTTTTATACCTTGTCTTCTGTTTTTAGCATTATATATTTACTTGAAAATCGATGTTATGTGTCTTTATGCTCGGAAAAAGCAGCAGAAAAGTTACAAAGAACCGTATTAAATGTGAACAAACTTTTTGTGTTGGATGCGTCTCTCTTAAAAATAGGTAATGTATCTCATGAAATATTCATTGGACGCGAAGATCTTTGTACTAAACACAAAGACTGTTATAACTTCTTCTTCGTCTGGTTCTAAAAAAGTTCATGCTCCGTGTTTAAGGTAACTGGAAATTCTTCAAATATCATTAATCTTTCAGGATGTCGACCAGATAAGACAGTGAGATTTCTTTACTTCGAGATTCTCTTTAGATCGCGCATTACATAATCATTCAATGTCGAATTTTCGTATAAAATAGTTATATTGCATTGTTGTACTGTTAATTTCATTTTGGATATAATTTTGCTAGAAATCCAAATATTAGAATTATCCAATAATAAACGTTTATACGTCAGCGAAACGCTTTTTTTAAATCAATTTGATCCATTTTATATACAATAAAACGAATCTTAAAAATATCAAAAACTATTTTTTTTATAGAACAGACAGTTCATCAAAATAAAAAGAAGATGTGATCTTTATAAATTTTTTTGACATCGCTTTTAGGAAGTATTTATTTGTTTGTTCCTAAATTTTTAATGATATCGTTGACTAGACATTTCGATCACCTCTAAAGTAAATAATAAATTGGCTACTAGGAATCAAGATCATTTTTCACGTCAAAGAACTCGAGGAAGAGATTAAAAAAAGCGTTTGATGTATATGATAGAAAACTGATAAATTTTCCAGATTTTCAATCAAACTAGTTATTTATGACCATAGAGACACATACCAACATTCAATGTCACACGTCAAAAACTTTCTTCGCTTCGAAAAATTTAATGTTTTTATTTGATATTATCATTATACTTTTAATGACAAAGTATATACGATTAATTACAGTCCGAAAATGAAAAGTTTTCTTTACATATCAATTGCGAAGTTGACGTATCAAATTACCTTCACTCGCACGCAATACCAAAACGAACGAACAGTTCAGCAAAAAGTAATGGCACCCACCGCCGCTCATCCGAATATTCCTATAAATAAACTCCCTCTTTCTCTCTGTGCCAATAATTTTTCCGCGCATCTCCCGCTATTCTATTTCCGCATACGCTTGCAGCAGCAGCAGTACTCGTTACATATTCAGTCCGCGAGAGTAAATCAATCGCAGAGTGAGACGAGCGGCGCGCTCGACGGCGCGTCACTCTTCGCAGAGAGAGAAAAATAAACGGTCAAAATGCGCCCCGTCAGTTTCTACCGAAAAATGTATCGCCTCTGTGCGTTTGGAAGGATGAAAGAGAGAGAGAGACGAGAAACATATAGTTCAACTCTGTCGCTGTTGGATTCCGCGCTAGCATGAACGATTTGCAATTCAAAAATATGTCGAGTATAGTTTGATGAGACTGGAATGAAGTATAGGTTTTTTTTTGTTTTAAACGCGGTGAATTAATTTTCCTTCAAATCGCTTGAAATAGTATAAAAATCCATATACGAATTATGTATACAACGCGAAATGTTTTATTATATTATAACAAATCTCACAGAAATATATACTAACGTTTCCGGTCGCTAAACGACGCTGCTTCTATATCGTTATCAGTAGTATTACTCGTTTAGGGTCAGACATTTACGTGTACGCCTTTTCTCATGTCATTCGTAATCAAATTTATACCGTCACCTCTTATCAAACATCAAAGAAAAAAACTACCCCCCTGCGCATTACTCAACCCCCACCTATTTTTCTAAAAATAAATAAACAACCCCCACTCTTTCTCTCTACGCTACACACTTACCGAAAAATTCGCTATGCACGAAACAAAATTTATGACGCGACGAAAAAAAAAGCTTGAGCCACCACGTAATAAAACAGTCCTGCGATAAACGTCATCGTAGGCGCGTGATTAACCCCCATTTCACTATGAACATATATGATGATCGCTATACGAAATCCTCCCTCTGGGTTTTTCCTTAAAATACGCAAGACACGCGTTATTTTTCAAGTACATATAACGCACACACTACTTGTATTATACATTGTTCGTTCGTGTATATGTAACAGCGTCGAGCCGGTTTATTAAATTATCATGCCACGCACCGCAGGCTGATGTATACATTGTTTGGACGTGTATGTGTATGTGTGCATGTAGAGGTTGGGTAAGCATGGTGTACGTACACGATGGGGTTCGCGCGAACTTTGCCTCGAGGCGTTTAGCTTTTAGTATACGAGGTATTCTTACCCCCTCCAAGATGCAGGGGTTGTGCTTTATAGTTTTCTGATGTATATATATACTCATGCAGTGGGTTAATTATAATTACTGGATATCACGAAACAAATGTTTTCGTAGTATTATTTGTCATTTCGGATCTCGTATTTATACGTTTATTTTTACATATAACGCTTTTTTGCGGTGGTTGGTTGTGTGTAATTGAATTTGTTAGCTAACGGTATTATGCACGGTTGTATCGAGTTTGTTTGTGCTTGGTAATCAGTTTAAAAACTAATCAATGGCTATTATACATATTTTAATGGTAACATTACTATAATGTATTAAACTACCAACGATTCGAGTAATTTATTATTGATATCAGGATCAATCATAGATAAGCTTTGATAATAAATAGAACCTCGATAAAGTAATTCAAAATAGCTATTGCAGCGGTATCTGTAACTATACAGCTATTTATTCGTATTCATTACAACCTATCTCTTTACAATTCCAATAAATTTTGAACTGGAACCTTAATTAACCCAAATGGACGTGTACCACCGTATACATGCATCTATAGTGCGTTCTATGAATAAATTCAGTAATTCAAACTTATAATAATACGATTATAAAAATTCAATCATATTCTAAATTTCCATTACTTCAAATCCATTACAATCTATATATATCGTTTCATCCGAACTCCACGTTAAATGTGCAATAAATTATTCCACCCACATTATTCACCAATTTCTGTACCTATACTCCCACCTACACCGGTATTATTTCTTATACATTAAAATTCTTCCAATCCTATAAAAACTTTGCTCACTCGGACTACTAATACCCATATATACCTTTCTTTCACCTAACGCGAACCTTTCCGTATATATACACAAGCTGTATACCTATACGCGAACACCTGTACTATATATACACACATATAGCACTGAAGGGGTTGTATGCTTTCTCTCTCTCTCTCACAGGCTCGCTATCGTTGTCGCTGCTGCGCTTGCTTGCTTGCTTGCTTACTCTCGAGATAATGAATCGTAACGTCTGGCTCGCTCTTTCCCTCGCGGCGATAAGGCACGACGCGGCCGTTGTTTCTCTCTCTCTCTCTCTCTCTCTCTCTCTCTCTCTCTTCGTTTTTCTTTCCTCTCCAGTACACTCCTCCCTCTATACTCTTTTGTTCTCTCTCTTCCTCTCTCTTTGTAAAAGCAGCAAACCTATATATGTATTATGTGTATACGTGTGCGCATTAGCGCGTCTATATGTATAGTGGTCATGATAAGGTATAATGGTCTATTAGTTGTGCGTATTTTTTTCGGTATGATTTTGTATAAATATATATATATAGTACACAGAAGATAGAAGTTATGGTATGAGAAGATAAAACGATCGTGTGCACGTGTTGTGTCTTTTATTTGCCGTGCGTTCCCTTGTGCGACGCGAAATTTATTAATGCGCTGGGTAGGTTTCGCCTGCTGGTATAGTGGTTTTTTTTGCTGCTTCTTTGCAACGAGATAAAAAGTGGAAAGTTAGAGGAGGTGGAGGAGTTATTGATCGGACGTGGGCAAGAGAGGAGAACTTTATAACGGCGTGAAAACTGGCAAGTTTATCTGGAATAATAAAAGAAAAAAAAATAAATAAAACGGGGAAAAGAGTTGCAGTGCTCGTGTTCTTGGATAAAAATTGTGTAATTAATTGTTCCTCGCGCACGGGTTAATTTAATTTACTCTCGTTTCTTTGTACACTTGATTTATTAGGTATAATATTTTGCTATCTATGCAGTAGCTAAATTTGTCTGAATCTTCATGAATAATTAATCTATAAAAATAAATAAAATTTTGACTACTATACTAAAACATCAAAATCTCATCATATATTCATTACTTCTATTTATATTCCTCGTTTCCATCTCCAACGTACAATAATATCAATCAATTATTACCATAAAAGTATATTCATCAGCTTTAAATATACCACTCAATCGTAATATCAACGACAATGACAAGCATTAATCTCGATCACCCACCCAACCTCCCTCCCAATAAATTGAAAGAAAAGAAGAAAAAAAAAGAGAGAATGAAAAATTCTACCCTCCCTCCTCAACAAATCGCATTTGAAGAATTCGCTGAATCCACAAGGGACGCTATCATCGTTCCCCACAACGCCGTCATTCTGTTATATCCAACCGTCGAAGTTGGCTGTGCTGCAAAAGAAAAATGCGCTTTGTGTCCGCGCGCTCGCGCCGCTTCCCTGGGATTCATCGAGCTATACTATATACGTCGTCCTGGGAATACTTGCGCGCGACGCGAGAGCTTGAGCACGTTCTCGACTTCTTTTCTCTCTCTCTCTCTCTTTCTCTTTCACTTAATTGCACGCGCTCGCCGTCGATCAGATCGGACCGACGCGCGTTTCGCATTCCCGATGGCTTATTAAATTAACCGCGCGGCTATAACGAGCTGATTTACATGTGAATTGATGTGACGTGCGTATATAGATTCGTTGCTTTTGCATTGACGCGACGAGGACGACGGTATGGGAATTATTGTCGCGTAGACTATTATATATTGGCTTATAGTCGTTGTACGTATTTAGGAGACTTTTGTTGTTAAAATTTTAATTATTTTGTCAAAATTTTGTTAAAATTTTAATAATTTTAATATATTGTAATAGTAGTTTAATAATGCAGTGTATATGCGTTCATGTATGCTTTACTACAGTAAGTATATGCTTGATTTTCCAACCCATTTATTATTTTAAGTCGTGTTATTTTCTCACTCTGCATAATATTCACGTCATTTACGAAATTAAAGCTTTGTTGTAAGAATGAAAATAGTGGTGAAATCGACAGATATTTTCCATACTATAAATTATAATAGCTTTCGAACCCGCGCACTCAATCATAATTACTCACAAAGTATTACTACGATTATAAACTAATTTTCGACGTACGTGTATATAATAGCGACCCCGATTACATCAGTTTTTTTATTTAAACGTTAAAATTTAATTGACTAATGCACACAGAAATTCAGTAAAGAGCTTATATGATATTAAAAAATCAATGACTTTTTACGTAGAAATGTAAAAAAAATCAATGACTTTTTTTTAACATTTCTACGTTAAAACAGCATATTTCAAATTTTATCATATGGGGTAACGACATCATAGACTCGTGAGCAGAGATTTAAATTAAATGTCGGGGGTCCGTTTTCTAGTTCCAAATAATGGTTCTCAAGGTTCATAACTCATTCTAATGGTCTGTGGTTTGGAGATAATTACAGTTACGCAAAACACACGAAGTACGCTACTGTATAGCGGTTCAAGAGTGAAGTTCGAGTAATTAACTTGCGTAATAAAATTTTGATGTTATACTTAATGACGCTTGACGTTTGTGTTTATAATCATGATTCTAGAATATAATTTATTTCGAAACTTCGTCTGATTTTAATCGAAGGAAACACGTAATATTATATATACGGTAAACTCGGTGATTTAAAAAGAAATATATTATATATTATGAGAGTTGATGTTTACAAATTCAATAGTCTTTAAGGTTGACGTGTAATCAAGATTCATTTATTAATACAATGTACTATGAAACAAGTATTATTTTAATTATAACTAGTCATATCTATATGCGCGCTGCACGCACTTCACTTTTTTCATAGAACCAAAATCAACAAATATTTTAGACTTCTTTACTGTACTTTTTATTAACATTATCTTCTAGAAAGCATAGTATATTATATATAGTAAATAAAAGATTTGAATTCTTATTTTGTATATCTATATTAAATAATTTAATCATTATTTTATTAATTTACTTATGCACATACAAATCACTTAATTAATTTAGACTGGATATTTAACCATCAACCAATCGCACAACATCCCGTCATCACGTTTTTAATACAAAGGAGAATGCTTATGATATTTTATTGTTTAGAAAAACTAACGTTTGCACGATAAAACAAACTATCCATTCCCAATTGAAACCAACCCTTATAACAATCATAAATTTCAACCAACCCTCTACACTTTTATACTTCACACCCTCTTATCCCAAAAAAAACCTCCCGAACGAATCCTCCACCATCTCAAAGTTAATTTTCCAACAACAACACCAACGACCCACGTTCTATACTTCACCCTCACTTTTTTCCCCTCCTTGTTATAATCGCGTGCGCGAGCTAAGAGCACACGGAAGTGTGATCCCTCTCTCTCACTCTCTCTCAGATGAAAGGGTATCACTATATGTATGTATAACGTTGAACCTGAGTTGTATGCGCGTGCGCGCGCGTGATCGACTATTCCGAGAGTGTAGAGAGAGACGAGGTGGTAGGATACGCTTTTGTATACGAGACGCGGTAACGACGACGAGTGAATTTTCCACGAGTGCAGAGGTATATATGATAATCGAGTTTCCAGACGCTTTGATGCCGTGTATTTTTGCTAGAATAAGCGATGTTTTTTGGCGTACGCGGCTGGATTAATTGCTGGATTTTTGAGAGAGAGAGCAATGAGGGTAATGATGTATACGGTTGGATTGTGTATGGCGTTGATCGTCATGCGTGATAGGTGTAATATGGGTGTGCAGGTATTGTTTCGTATCTTAGGATGGTAGTACGGTGCCTCTGTTCTTGTTTGTTTCGTTGCGGTTGGAAGATTAATCAAATGGCAGGGATAATGAATAATCATAATTATGTGATCTGGTTGGAATTAATCTTTGCAGCGGTGAAAGATACTTTGACTGATTGTTGGTTTTTGTTGGAAATCAAAAGTTATGATATAATATTATTAATAATAAAAGTGACAACCTTTTACTCTTACAATGCAAAGACCATGCATCTTTAATTACTACTATGAAAATATAATCAATAACATATACTTATTGTACTAGAGTAGTTACATTACATTGCACTTAGTATTCAAAGCTAAAATGAACAACAATGTTATCTATACAATTACCGCAGAAAGAAGCAAAAAAAACATTATTCATTCATTAGAATTTAAACTACCCACGTTTACCAGCTGCGAAAATTCTACGAAAAAATCTATCCTCAAATTATACAAAGTGCCTGTCTGCGAGCCATACTTCACCTGGTTTTAAAAAGATAAACGCCAAACGCTAATATCGTAATAGACAGTCCCGCCTACTTTTCACCCGCACGCTTCAAGCAGAGAAAAAAAATGAGGTTCTCTAATAAATACTTTGAAACGTACACGCCTACACTGACTTTAAGTACGTACTCCTATAGATCTAATTTTATCCAATTGAGTCAACAGCGACTTGAATGGAAGTGTATATATATGGTTTGTTTGGCGATGTTTTATAGCGACGTAAAAAGCTATGAGATACGACTTTTGGGATCGTTAATGGGGCTATAGGTACAGTGGGAAGTTTTGGGAGGTTCAGCGACTTTTGGGAAGAATGGGGCTATAGGTACAGTGGGAAGTTTTGGGAGGTTCAGCGTGGAAAAAGTTTTGAATTTCCAATGCGTTGTAGTCATTCGCGTGAACGGTTTCGGTTGTGGATGTTATAACTGTTATAGCTTACGGTATATCTCTCGCATACAATGGTTTATAATAGTTTACGATTGTTTCATCAAGTACGTTAGAGTGCGAAAAAGCCAGTAGAGATAGTATAAACTCGAATATTAAATATCAAAGAATAATTTTTCGTTATATTTTATCATTGTACAAAAGTATAGCGAAGGGTTTTATGAATATCGGTAAACTTTCTCTTTTTGTAATGGTTCAAAAATTCAAATTTATAATTCTTACTTATGTACAACCAGAAAATTTTTTAATTTTAATTAGTTTAGTTTTAACGTCGTAATAAAAATATTACAACCTAGAGTAGTATACAGTTATAAATAAGCAACTGAAAGTACCTTCATTCCATTCATATACGAAACAACGCGAGCTTGATTGTACACGTTTTATCTCGAAACGAGTTCCATTGACGAATTGTTTAGCGGGAAACAAAACAAAAAATACCTGAATTCAATTCGTAATAATGCGAAAGCGCGCGTCACAAGCATAGTCGGATAGACGACGACGAAGGCGGAATGAAGCTCATTTGGAGTTGTGAATTGTGCCGTGGAGAGAACTAGCAGCAGGAGGATATTTTCCTTTTTGCCAGCTTTGCACACGAGGTTAATAACGAGACATAGTGCTAAAGTCGACAAAGCAGCTTATTACCCTGGCGCGCTCTGTTTTTATATATACGAAACAAGGAACACGAGCTTTGAAGGTCGTCAACAACGCGTGCACAATAAAAGTTTATTTACAGACATCAGCGAGAATGCGTGGGGGAGATTACGAGGTAATGCTGCGTGCGACGTCTGTTTAGTAAGGTTACGTAGTAGATTAAAAAATAGTCTAGAAAAATCATCATCTTTTTTTTACTAACTGGTAGTATATGAGGTTTCAGGAAATTTATATATGATTTAATGACGACTTTCTTGGTATATAAGTGCGACTTGTACGGAGAAAATATTTTTTTCAGACGACCTCGTTAAGTAATGGCCTTAGAGGCGTCTGACTAATGCTTGACATCATCTACTGATTTCATTTCGTACGTTAAGGAATTAAATATATATTCTACTTAGGAAATTATACTTCTGTTATTTTTTTCCGTAACGAAAATAACTTTGTACTTAGTTAATTCCCTGGCTAAAAAGATTATTTTGAAAAAATAATCTTCTACCTTTTCAAATTTTTTTAATCTAAAAAGATGATCCTTGCAGAAATAGATGTACTTCATATCTTGCGTCATCCACATACGCATCGCTTCGTTTCAAGAGTTCAAAAGCCTTTAAAATTATTTCACTTTTTAAAAGTATAGTTTTAATTTCGTTTTTTAAACTTAGCAATATTTAAAAAAATTAGTTTATAAAATAGATTCGCGCATAGAAATATCGAAAATATGATTGTACACACTCGATCGCTGTATATTTTTACTCTGCTGTTATACGTTTCATACCAACCAATATTTTTCTGATCAAATATTAGGGACCGATTGCGTCACGCTATGCAATACAATGATAAAGGAACTTATCCTATACTATACCATTTACAGATGCGCCGATCACACAAAGAACAAACCAAGCGAGTGCTACTCAGTCCATAATCTGATATAACACCTATACCATGCTCAATTTGATACGTATCCAAGATAACACGTATCTCCATTTTTTTTCAAAAGTTCAAAAGACCTATACCGAGGTGTAATTTCGAGGCAGGAATTGGGATTTTTGTTCTCTTCGTTTCGGAGTTCGCGCAGGATTTATGGAGAAAGTTGCGAGCCTGGAGGTAATTTATTGTTAGCCGTGTAATACGTCTTATCCGGTGAATGTACAGATTTTTGTTTTTTTTTTGTTTGAGTGGATGGAGAAAAGTGGGGGGGGATGACGCGTGAAACCTCTAGAGTTGGGATTTATTTATAGCTTGGGTTATATGAATTGCGTTGATACCTCACTGCTATATGCTTGAATTAAGATTCTTTAATCGCTGCCTATTAACGATAACAATGCTCGGTAAAAAAAACTTTTTATTATAACCGTATTTTAACCATCTTAGTTTATTCTTTATTCCCTCGCTGTATAAAAGAGTTTTACAAACTTCGCTATTCGATATAACCACCAACCGCAGTATAACATTGTTTTCAAACAATACCCACACATATTATAAATCCATCTGACAACCTCCGCGTCATGACACATTCAATATAAGAAACAATAACATAACTTTCGTTCGAAACTTTACTTCAGCTAAACTTGAAATTAGGTTTCATGTGTACTGTCATTTTTGACTATATACAGTCGGGTAAGTACGTGTAATTCGATGACCGAAGTGGAAAAAAAGTTTGACAAAGGGACGTAGTCGAACCCAACCCACATGGTGGATACTTGTCATTGGGACGAACCCCAATACCGAGAAGTCGAAGACTTAGTTTAGAGAGTTTATGTGTGTCGTCGATGGTCAAATGGTGTTTTTTTGTTCTCTCTGTGATATTCTGTGTATGTGTGTGCGTGTGTGTGTATACAGTAAGTTGATTTTGTCGTTGGCCTCGTGCGTAGTCAGTTTATATGTATACCGTCTGCGTTTCAATCTAACTTATTTAGAGTTTGGAAATTGGATTTCGATAGGTGTCGATAGGAATAATTCATTTTTTGTTTTGACTTAATGATCGAAAAGTACATTTACCATTCCTTTTATTTGTATGATACTAAAAAAAATATAATTAATAACCAATAGATCTTGATAAAAAAAAAAGAAACACATCTTCTTCCCGGTCGACATATCGGATCGTAAAAAAATTTTATTATATTAATCCATGAACCAGTATCACAACCGGACTTTCATCAGACTCTAGCGGTATATACGCTGTTATTAAACCCCGGTGTACGCGCGTACCCAAGCGCGCTAGCAAACACGACGGCATGGTCGCGTTATTTGCTCTGAATATTACGCAGACTGGCAAGAAATCACGTAAGAAAAACAAACGCAGAGAATGAGTGAGAGAGAGAGAGAGAGAAAAGCAAAAAATGATTCCGCGATAAATCTGCGTCGAATCGCGTTTATTCTCCCGTTCGGTCTCTCGCGTAGATACGATAATTTCACATCTCCGAGAGAGATTCGTTTCATTCCTCACGCGCAGACGCGCGATAAATGTTTTACGAGAAATACGGGGGTGTCGAATTTTTCACACGGGGTGAAAGAGAGAGGATCAATTCGAATTTCAAAAATTGATATATATCCAACAGGCTTGACGTGATCGGGATATATTCATATTTTCGTATACATTCGTTGTAAAAATATATATATACATATATCGCGAGGTTATTGTGAAACGCTATCACTGTGTCCTTTTTAAAGCTGTAAAATATTGTCAACTCATTATTGTATACGAGCTGTTTGTTATTATTACCGGTTATAAATATTACGTTCGTTTTATTTCATTCGTATATTCACGCTTATTATATATATATATACGAAACAAAGATTTTCCGCAGTGCAATAATAATTCACGCGCGCAGGGTATACGAATTTATCGCGACTCCCATATTGTCGTATACGAAATATGGGCGCGGCGTGAAGGTTTAGATTATATATGTATGTATATATATAAGCGTGCAGTCAACTACGTGTGTATATCGCGTATGGTTGTTTTCTTTGTGTGCACGCGAAAGTGTATATACAACAGTTGCTTATTAAAAGTGCATTAGGCTTCGAGATCCGTATAAATATCGATTACTGGAAAATTCCAACGGGGTATTTTTATCCGGCTTTATAGAAAAAAAAATATATATATATATAATACGCTGGCTTGTTTACAAATAATGTTTGCAGAATGTTGTTACAACATGGGTGTTGAAAAGCGTTACTCTATTGATTAAAGGTACTGGTAGATATTTTGTAGAATTTTAGAATGTTTTTAAACTGAATGCTAAGTTAATTAACAAATTTGTTTAATTTAAGTGTGAAATCCTTGTTTATTTTTAACAACATTATTAGTAGTTATTTTCCTACATTGCTAAAAAAATTTTATCTCCGTCATATAATATCAGTATTTTATTTTATCTTGATAATTTTATATATACATATCTTTATAATACGATATTTTTTTGCATCATATCCTCTATTAAAACTTCAGCACACTTATAAAATACCAATGATTTAACCCCGCGTTGCCGCATGCAAATTACAACTTTTTCCTTTACCACGCACAAGACATTTTAATCAATTTCCATATCACAGCAGCGCATAACCAAATACCTCACCACATATCCACAACCTCATCGTATATAGCTACCGTCTCAATCAATTACCTGCGCGCACCACATCGACTTTTCCCTCTTCAACCGCATATCGCATCAGCTGCGCGTGCGCAAAAAAAGAAAAAAATCATTTACCCCCCCGCTTGGTGCTATATACGTATATATACAACCAGCGTGCGGCCATATTTCATCTACCGTGAAATTTACGAGAAACGAGAGCACACGCACACACACACGAGAAAAAAAGACGTTGGCAAGAGAATCTCGAGGCGAGTCGCTGTAACTTTTTTTCCTACCCCCTACGGCTCCGGCCGCATGTAGGGCTCTTGCGAGGGGGCAATTATTCTACTTGGCACTAGTGTACTCGAGTTGCCCGCCCGCGCGCGTGAGCTGTGCAGCCGATAATTACGATGCAATTAGAAGGTGAGAGAGAGAAGGGAGTAATGAAGCCGATTCGCTTGGGTGAGTGAGAGAGAGAGAGAGGGAGAGGAAGAGAGAGATTGATGGATATTTCTTGGGTTGGGATCGGCCTGGTTTATTAGTTATTTAATTGCGAACGTTGGCCAAGGTATTTGATTTGCGATTGTACTCGTTCGCTCGCTCTATCGGCTTAATTTAATTTAATTACGCGAAGTGGACATTTTCTTGAGATAAGGCGCTTTGGTGATTATTACTGCGCGTGTAGTGGACGATGTCCGTGTAAGAATATTAAACGAGTATTAATGGCCGAATCAATAATTTCATCCGTATAAATGAAAGTATTTACAATATGTTCAATGATTATATATTAGGTTTATTTTAAGGATTGTTTAATGGTTGTAATAATGAATATTGAATAAAAGATATATATTAAATGATTACTACAGCACTTACGTTATGACAAATATCAAAAAGATATGGCAAATTAATTTTGTTAAATTAAAGTTTTTTTCCTTCCGACCCAATTACATACGTGTCATTGCGTAAATGCACTTATCCCCAGTAACAGATGGACCTGTTCTTAAACACCGGTACTATACGCTCTCGTACTTTTAATGCCTTTCCTTTGAATAATAAATGAACGTAATTATTCTCGCAAGATTTGCGCTCGTGATTATGATAAAGTCAATAACAGCCGACGCACTCTGTATTTGCTATACGCATGCATTTCTTTGCTTTTTTTACGTCGCAGTAAAAGTATTATAATCGCCAAGTACGTTGGAGAAAGAGAGAGAGAATGAAACTATTGTGAAAGTTTTATACGTAGTTACTTTGTGGAACGAAACAATGAGTAGACCCACCGAGAGCAATAGCAATTGAAAGTGATATGCCAGTTGAATGAAAAATGTGGTATTTTTCCAGCACGTGTGTAATTACTATTTACTGCGTCATAAGTGTTGTTCTTGTTGTTGCAACACAGCAGCATTGGATGAATTCTGCTGTGAATCAAATTGCAAAGCTCAAATTGTACAAAATAGTAGTTTTCATGAATAATTCGACTGTGAAGTCCGCCAATTATTTTCTCGTTAATCGGTTTATTACAAAAGTGACACAAATTGTTCCTGCCATACTAATAGATCCTGAACGTCTTGAAAATAGTCACTGTAATCAAGTGGTGTACTCTAAAATTTTTGAATACGCTAGATCGTCAACATTATTCGTAAGTTTTCAAAATGAAAAAACTGATAAATTATACTTCGAAGGAGTTAATAGAAATTTACATTTTCCTGTGAAACTACTGCCAAACACAACGCGTCCAAAGATGTTACTGATTTCGTTAACAAATCGATCGGAAGCAAAGTTAAATGAAATTTTAATACTTGGTTGGACATTGAAGTATTTAGATTTAACAATCTTAACGATGACTAATGAAAATATATCTATGCTGATCAGTTACAATCCGTTTACGAATTCTTTTACGCGTGATCGTCTATCAACTGATTGTACAATATTTCCTGATAAAATGTACAATATGCACAATTACGTCCTAAATATTTCCGCCTTTCATCTTCCTCCTTATTCAGCCTTGAAATACACCAGTGACTCCAAACCAACAGTGGATGGCCTTAACTTTCCCTTTCTCAAAATCTACTCAGAAAAATTGAATTTCTCCACAGACTTGGTCATAATCCCAGAATTCTCGAACGTGAGTAACCTCTTCGAGAAGATAATCCGTAAACTGGAAGAAAGTAAGGTAAACATAGTTCCAGTGGCTCTTTACATCGGTTTCACCTACCGAAGGAATGTGACAATTGGCGAATCAATTGGCGATGAAAGATACGTGATGATCGTACCCATCCTACCCACATCCAGTTTCCACATTTTCCTGCACATCCTCAGCAACATCTACATCTTTCCTATCCTCGTACTATTTCTATCCATAGTTGTGCGTCTTCTAAAATTCCATCTGCACCATTGGCAAGCTATTAAACTGCTCCAGGTGTTACTAGGCTCAACAGTTGTTAAAGAACCGCGAAAGCTGTCCGAGAGATTTCTCTTCGTAACGGTCATACTGCTTGCCATGAATTACTCCACCGACGTATTCGCCAAGCTTACCGATACAAGGCTCGTGGACAACGAGTGGCCGCTGGAGACGCTGAGTGACGTGTTGGCGACGGATTTACCCGTGTACGTGAGATACTCTCGTACGGATCGGGGCGACATGTTGCTCAAGAGATTAAGGGCAAGGAACGTCAAGAACATATCGCTCTGCGTTATAGAGCTGGAAAGGTAGTCATATTACTATTTACATGGTTTTTGTAATTTATGTTTTATTTTTTTTTGTTTAATTTGTATCGTTAATTTTATTTAACCAATCATGTGATAGTTTAATTATGTAACGGATTTAACAATTCTAATGTTAGGTTTAATTTAAGGGTAGACCGTTTAATATATTGTCAAAGCACTATGTTTGATAAAAGTGAATGAAACTATTTGAAAGTTCAAATTACGTTTATTTTTATTAAAAAAGCTGATTGTGGATTAGTGGAAGGCAGATTTATGGCTTGGTAGTATGTAATAAAAAGTTCTAGGTTAATCCAACTAAATCACGGTCATTCGTACATGTGTCGAGTATTTATAAAAAGTAACACTGTATTAAAAGGAATATGGATGGCCCCACTCCTCATAAGCCATGTGGAATCTTCGTAATCTTTTTCCAAGCTGCTAAACTAGACAGTAAAGGTCATAAATTGGCAAGAGACCATGAAGTGTCATTTCATTACTGAATAATGGCAGGTCACCATCTCAGCAGGGATGTTCTTTCTCACGCGGTAGCTTAAGATATTGTTATAAGCTAGATCAGTTAATAGTATATCTATATCTGAATCTTGTTTAACATTTATAGTCGGAATTTTATAGGTGAAGAGTCATGGTATTGGTGCAATAATTGATTTAATGGATTTCGAACGTTAAGATTTTATTCTAGTATTAAGTCATAAAAACCGATATCATAATAATGGAATTGTAAAAGTATGCAACGCAGCACCAATATGGTTTAATCTACTGTAAGCAATAAACTTTACGAAACTTTTCATTTATGAAATTAATTTATTGACGACTTTACAATTCAAGTTACTTCAGTCGAGTCAATAGATTGCAGAGAATAGAAAATTAAATTGGCAACGGAAAAAGCCACTACGCGCGAACTACTTCAGCTATTTCAGGATTTATGACACCTGGGGGAACCACTTTTGTTTCCGACTCTATGGAGAAGTAACTTTTAATGACATTTATTGTTTCAAAGTTGTTAGTAAAGGTTGTTGAACCCACCATTATAAGTTCAAAATGTTTAATTAAACAAGTCAGTTTTTATAAGATATTGAAAAATTGCTTTCTCTAGAGATTTGACGTAAACAAAGGAATAACTTTGTAATACGAAGTAGTGTTTGAATTAAATCAGAGTACACATGAATTAAATGTAATTTTAAATTCTCGCCTAATTTATTAATATTCATATTATTATGATATTGACCGATTTTTAGTTTCGGAACGACTGATAAATTAAACGTTTTCAACTGAAGAGAAAGTACTACAGAATTTAAGTGTTTTTAAAAGCGTTTTAAAAAGATAACTTTTTAACACGTTTTACATCCTTTCTACCCATTGAGCCATGCACTCCAGTGGATGTAGAACTATTTATGAAGTACTTTCAATCTATAAATCGACCACTTCAATAAAAACCGCCAAGAAATAGTTGCATATTTCCTAAATGTAGACTTTCAATACTAAAATACTTTTAAAAATAGTAATAGAATCTACGATTCATATGCAATTTAATAGCATATTTTTAGAAATAACAGCATATTTTTTTTGTAAATATTTAAAATGCCTGTGAAATTTTGAAAAAATAATGAAGGTATAAAAAGTTGTTACGGCTACCTTTTGTCCTTTGTCGACGTCACTTCACTCAAAGTGACGTTTTTTTTCAACTTTTGCAAACGCAGCTTAATTTGAAAATTTTAAAAATACTCGTCACCCGACTTAACCATTTCAATTACACAATTTAATTCAAGAAAGGATTCTCTCGTTATACCTATTGTGTTTCCATAAATAACAAATCGTGAAAATGACATTTTTTTGAAGCACAATAAAAATACAAATAAATTACTAAAAGTGGTTTGTCCCGCTATACATTCCAAACGGTTTAGCTTGTCATTCTGATATTTTGTTAAGGTTATTGTAACGATTCACCAAAATAGTACACGGTTCATCGAATTTTTTCTATTTTCATTTATATAATAAAGCTTTGTCCTTTATAACCCATTTTGAAGAAAAATAACAAGTAATGAGAAAAGTGGCTCGTCTACAGTACCCAAAAACACCATACAATTAGCTAGCGTCACCAACACCACACTCCCACCCTAACCCATCTAAAATACAAAAAAAAAACGCTTCACACTTATCAACTTTTCTTTCAGGTCGCGTGACCGTGTGTGCATTGCCTCATCAGTCGTTGCAGCATACATGATCGATACATACGACGAGCAACGTCGCTCATTCAGCAACGGTGCGCGAATGAAAATGGCGAGTGAGGGTTTCCACGACGAGAAGGTCGCGTTCGGGTACGAGAGCGCCTCACCGTACGCGGCGAGGATCGATCGACTCACACGAGCTGTCCTCGAGGCTGGGCTGCCGCGTGCTTGGCGCTTGTCGACAGGTGCTGGCAAGCGTAGAAACAACCGACGTAGACGCAAACAGACGGATTCCAGTGTGTTGCTGGAACTAAGGACTGTGCTTTTTTGTGGACATCTGATGGCTGGGGTTGCATTGATGATGGAATTGGCTGTGTACGCGGTGAAGGGAAGAGGTGCCGGGTGAAATGAATTTTTGGTTGTGGTTCGAAGGTAATAGGAAATACTGGAGAAGATGGTCAAGATTGTCAGAAGAGTGAAAATGTAAACGAATTTAAAAAGATGAGAACGATGACCATTTAGCTTAAAACGTCAAAAAAGAATCAATTTTTTATTCGGCATATCGTGTTTGTGTAGTACCTTTGTTTATAAATGCATGATAAAAGTAAAAAGTTAAATTTTGCGCATCCAGTTTTAAAAATATTATTGTTTGTTGTATAAATATTAAATATAGCATCAAATAATATTATTATAAATTTGAAAAAATAATCTAAGAGAATAATACAGTTTAATTTAGACATATTTTTAGGTATCACTAAAAGGTGACAAATTCTGAATGAAAAAGTATAGCAAATTTAATATTAATACTTATTCTTTTCACATATATTCTAGACTGTTACTAGTATCGACAATATAGATGAGTACAACAGTTTTCAAATTTAATTTTTTTTTTAAATATTTATAATACTAAGGCTAAAGGTTTAAACTATAAAAATCATACTGCAGAAACAATATGTTTATATAGTATATTGCACTAAAACACCGAAAAATGTATACAAAAAGATTCCAAGCTCATAAAATAGCTTTTACGTAATTTTCGCGTCGTATCTCACGCTTTCTAACTTTTATGTAAATTCTACGTGAGTTTCGCGTTATACTTCTCTTGCGAAGCTTTTACTTTAAAATGTTGCGAAACAGTAGGCGTATCGTTCTCCCAAAAGAGTTGCTGATGCCCGAGTAAATTGAAATTTAAACTGCACGCGGAAACAATAGCTACGAGACCCACGTAGGTGTACAAATGTACAATCAATAAACAAGTATGAACAAATAACCATCAACCATTTGTTATTTATGTTAACGTGTGTTCAAAATTATTATAATGCTGTTTTAATTAACATTTCGTCCCACTCTCGCTACCGTAATTTTACGAATTAAACTAACAAATACATGTTATTTTAATTATTGGGACTGTCGTTATTATGCTGCTACAATGGGCTTCATTAAAATTAATCAATCTTTATATCACATGTGAATTCCATTAAAACGCAACACACTAGCAATGTCAATTTTAATTTAATCAAAGTGCACAATGGTCGACCAAAAATAGCTTTCATTTCATTATCATTAACAATATTTTACGTTTTTGTTCTTCTTTTGTTATAATTTGTATTAATTTCTGCTTGTACAAAGTTTTAGCGACCGGCTATTTGAGATAAGACTAGAATAATTTAATCCCTTGCTAAGAGAAATGAAGCACGTTTGAAGATGTACTTTAAGGCACTATTAACTATTAATAAGACGGTTTACCTAAGAAATGAATCTCCAAATACAGCTTCTTACATGAATAATACTCTTTGGACAAGATTAAGACAGAGTTTGCTTACAGACTCAGACAAACTTTACATAAGTAAATGCTGCTACAGCTTAACCGAATGCTAGTTTATGCAGAATAAAACTGGCTCCATTTATATGTAAATTTTAATTTAAATAAGATGCATTGGAAAGTTTTGATCCTTTCTTATCGTAGTCCCTTTCAACACTGTTGTTATAAAAATAACTTTTTCTTCGTACTTTTCAAACGATCGTAGTGAAATAATAATCAATACTTAATTATAAACTTGTATTTTGTGTCTATATTAACCCAAATATAACTAACAATAAATTTAAAAATCAGAAATCTCATCCCACCGTGTCACCTTATATCAAGTATTATTCTACAGGGACACAATAAACCTACATTTACCCAACGGTATGTATATACATATACACCCACATCAATTTCCTCACCACCTCATGCCGAAATCCCGGACAATATAAGCTGGTAATCATCCGTATCCCAATACATAATAAAATTCTCGATTTCAAACCACACAAGAGAAACAAAAAACAAGTATAACAAATCCTTCCACTCCCTTCTGTTCAACCTCATATCACGACCGTTCAAAATTCACCTGCCAACACCTACACACACCTCAACTTCGCATTAATCCCCCCCCTATCGGCCTTATCTCCTCTTGCTATACACCTTCCTCCACCCATCGCCACGTCATAATTCACCGCCCGTCCTTTCACCCTTCCTTGCACAACACAACATATATACCATCAAGCCACGTGAGATATTCACGAAAGATTTGCTGTAACCCTTTCGATAGGAGTATAACTGTATGAAGTGTACGATGATTTTGGTAACATGCGATCGATTCGTAGATGTAGAGTATATAGTAGCCGCGAGGTGTTGCAGGAGTGTGTGATTTAATTATGGACGAAGTGGGTGGAGTTCTACATCGCATATTGATGCAGAGTGGAAGGAGCACTTATTGTTCCGAATTTCTCGGAGGTTCGTAGGCGGGTGGATGTGTATGCGATGTCTTTGTTGGAAGTTCGTTACAATGTGCTAATGTGTAGAGTTACGTGTAATAAGATTTTCGGTAAGGAACAAGTATATGGTGATTGTACTTGGCCAAGTTGGATATACTTTGGTTATAGTTTAGGTATTGCTGTGTGCAGAAAGTATGGGTTGAGGTATAATGCGTTATGGAAAAAATTTCGTAGGATAGGTTTTATTAAGTTTTCATACTTTATTGCAGTATATGTTGGACATTATTTTAATAAGCAGAAAATTGTGTAATAATACATTTGCCGAGAATTAAGCTTATAAAATAATTTACTTACAACTGCTATAAAGAGAACACGATAATATCATTCGAGTGCAAGAATTAACTGGGAAAAGAATGTATGGAGTATATTTCGTGCAAATACGACCTATATACACTTTACAATATCTGGGTTTTCCTGAGGCAAAGGTGCGCATGTATTTGATATATGTATGCTTCTTTTGTCACAGTATAGCATCGCGAATCATATTTTCGCAGATGTATTTAGGGTATATCTTTCAGACTCAGTTATGACAAGTAAGTTCACGTATAAATTTCAGAATTGCGTATATATACATGTGCAAACAGAATATAAAATATTTCTTTTAGAGAATTGTAGTGTTTTCTTAACTAAGTAGAATATATGCATAAATTTAGTCGGACCTGCGCATGTATGCTGTTAGTTATGCAAGTCAAGCACAGAGTGTGTGCAATCTTCATGTGTGTAATACGATTTATTTTAATAATATCATGTAACGCAAATTCTGCTCCAGTTCCATATATATATATATATATATATATGGAAACATTTAATTTACTCGAATTAGAGCAGAGGGTTAAGGTATCGTTATTTCATAATTAATTTTAATCGTGAGCTTTAAACGTCAAGTCGAGCGTAATTACGTCGATTAAGAAAAAAAAAATTCGAATCGAGTTTAATAATAGAAGTCAAAGAAGTTAAAGGCTAAGACTTTGAAGGCTTGTAGAGAGCTTTGACGTGAAATTAACATCTTGCATCTAAGATTTTCTTATAACCGTTCGTGTATTGCCTTTGAGCTTACTTTCTTTGTAAAGTTAACTTTTCAGAAAACGTACAGCGAGTGTCGGGCAAAAGCTCTTTTGTAGATGATAAAACAATTCTCCCGGGATATTTAAATTCAGCATTTTATATGAAATTTTGTGACGCTTAATCAAGGGATAATTATTTAGGGAAATTATGTTTTTACGTCGTAATATGTGCGTACATGTCGGTTGAAAATTTTACAGCAATTTGCAAAATTTCATAATTACAACTCCATTGCCGGCATAACCAGACATTACGTTTCATATAAACATTTACTTCGTTATGTACTTCATTTTCGGAACAAAAAGCACTAGCCAAACAACGTTTGTTATATAACATACACGTACATAAAGCTTATACATTTCAAAAAGCACTCTTATAACCAGAAACAAAATCATCAGACAGCTCGCATTTGTAACCTTTTATCTGAAAAAATAACATCTTACCATTCTAAATAACTATACGTTTCAAAAAGATGTTAACCAAAAAGAACGGAGGCTTCGAACAAAAGCCATTTTCCAGCGACCTCGGGAGGGTGGAATCATCATCTAGGTAAGTAGACCTCATAAAAAGTATTATCACGAATGCGCGAACGTTTGCATAGATATGACTCTCGTAAAACGCTCATTAGGGATTGCTATCTGACGCCAGCTGCGTGTGGGTGCGGGGGGATGCCTCGTAAAAGGTGACGTCTCAACTGCGACGATTGCTAACCGATCGAAGAACTGCTCGTATATATGTATATATAAAGTCTTCAAGAAAAATAAGCCCTTAACGTGAATAAACGAAGCATTTCGCTATCGACATCCCGGGAATTTATAACAGCGTTCGTGAGAAGTAATTTTCAAAGTAGCATTATAACAAAATTGCCTGTAACCTGAATGGAAATCGCTGGAGTACTTCTGCTGCTTTATGAGATTTTTATCGTACTTAGAAAAAAAAGAATTTAAACTTCGAATGAAGCAATAACAAGCATGGGTTCTTGTAATTTGTATATTCTTCATATTTTATCTTATAAAATTATAGTTAAAATAAAAATCAAATAAATGTGGCTATCACTCCAACTAATCTCTCTACCGTAGCCTCTCGCCAAAATCAATGCCCTCGCATCTCCAAAAATAGACACTCCAGACACCCCTAATTTACTATTCATGCTGTCTCGGATACGCTGCACCTGTATAATCACTTTATTCATCTTCATCGCAGGCACGACGAAATCACTCCACGGAACTCCACGAGAAATTCAATCGATAATACACTCAGCCGTTACCGCGAAATTTTTAATAGGACAAAAAGCTCACTGCGGTGAGCGCCTGACTGATTGCGTGCGTGACTGACCCGAGACGTGTCGCTGTCTCTTTCTGCATGAGGTTACAAGTACGATATGTGTGTTGAAGTTCGATCGAGCTCTATGATATTTTCCGTGGAGGCGACGGTGCGGAACGAAGAGGCGATGATGTGTACAGGTGGAAAAGTCAGAGTGGTGGATGGTGCTACTACGAGTTGTGTGATTTTTGCTTTGCAGAATAAAGTTGCAAGAGGGGTGGGTGCGGTTTGATTGAGTGTTATTTAAAGGGGATGATTTTTCGGTGGATATTGAATTATTTTGTAACGCGGTTGATGAATTTATTAATTTTATTGCATAATATAAATGTCGTGTTTGTTGATTTAGCGTTATTTTATCCACTTAATTACATATATATGTTGTGAATAATTTTATATGTGAAAGGTATAAACGAAAGCGTTTTAAAATCTTGTTTTTTATAATAAAGATTGACTCTATCGGTCGTGTTTTTAATAACACTTCAAGTTTATAATATAATTATGTTCTGAAAACTAGGTTAGAGCAACTGCTATATTGATTTATTAAAATTTATACGTCAAATAATATAAGTAAGATTAAGTTATTTTCATTTAACACCAATTTCGTACATTGACAAAATTTCCCTAAAAATCAATATAGTTATAATCTATTGCGTAAATGTATACAATTTCACATAACAACTAACGATTTGCTCACGGTGTGTATACTCGCGTGTTGTTTTGGACAGTATATACATATGTAACTTTTAGCATAAAAAGTGCTAACTTTCAATCGCGTGAACAGAAAGAGGCAACGAGACTATAATCAGAAAAAGTCTTGTATTACCTACTTTTACTTTGTGATTTACAATGCAACTATATTTGCTTGCCATTAGGAAGTACTGTTTAAAAGTAAAAGTTGTAACCTTGCAATGAAAATACACGTGTTTATCGATATTTTTTGTTGTTGGTTGAATATGTATACCTATAATTTCCAGATTGTTTATTCGATACCGCAGAAGAGTTTTGTTGTTTTCTATTTGTGTACTAAAAGTAATGGAAAGGTTTGCTAACTTACGATAGCGTGGCAAGGGTTCATGTTAAATTGGTCTTTTTGGTACTCACCTGAAACAGAAATAAGAAACCACAATTAGGTATGCATATATATGGTTGTTATTATTGATATGTTGTAATGGATTAAGTTTCACGATATTGTAATACTTCAATTATTTGTATAGGAATCTATTATAGAGTAACAGGTTAATAAAATGAAGCTTAATGAATGCTTCTTAAAGGATTTCCATTTACTACAAAAGCATTGAATTTCAAATACTTAAACATTACTACGGTCCATACCGAATTAGTCTCCGGATGCGATAAAAATCCTTTTATCATCATTGAGAATTCCACTACCGATAAAGTCAGGATTTGCAAAGCAGCATAATTAAAGATTCCTAGCATGCAGGAAATCCTACGATCTCCACCAACAATTATTGCTACGTTGTTTCTTCGAAATTCATCACCCTTTCATCCTTTGAATTAACACTCTTGTTTTTACCACTCTCCAACCGAAAATCCAAATTCGACAGTCACGTTCCATAGTCTGTCATGACCAATAATAGCAAGCTGCATACCCGGGCGTTCCCATTAATTTTTCATCGGCAGGGTTCGATCAAAATCGACATCCGGCCGCAGAAGCCACTACCACTCCGACGCCGCCTGAAGTTAAATCAATAACGTCTGCGCCCGTACGCGCGTATAATAGCCCCATCATAAACTAGTTCCATCGGTAATTCACCGATCGATGTATATATAAGTTATACTCTAAAATGCGCGGAGGGATTTTCAAAGGAGCAAATTTATCGGCCATTGGATCAAATCACATGTGGGAAATTTTAATGGCGAATTTTGACCAGTGAGTTTAGGTAAGTCTCGGTACGTATGACGTTGGTTACAGTAGGAAAACGTCGTTAATTCGAGGAATTTTTAGTATGGCTAGTGTGGTTGGGTACAGGGTTCGTTTTGTTTCTCGTTAATTAAAGTGGTTTTATAAATGATCTTTTGATGGACAATCCGATTGCTTGGTTAAGAAATTGCTTCGTTTACGAGCTCCAATAGCTTTTAGCCTAAGAAATTTTATTTATTTTAGATGTATATTAAATTGCTTACGTCTATTTATAGTCTCTTAATCAGGCAAGCCTTTTTCTTAAATATAGTACAACGTTTAATGAATATCGGAGCCTTAAGTAAATCGCTTAATAAATTACTACAGTAGAGTAATTTATTTCAGAATTGACGAATGGAATATTCCACTATAGGAAAGAAAGTACTGCAATAATATCCCTGTTTACTTATAATAACTCACTTGAAAGTAGAAGCGACCGTAAATTGACGAAATAACTTTTTGATAACAAAGAGATAAGTATAAAACTTTGAACATTAAATTTCACATCTCGAATGAAATAGATGCTCTCTTTATAAAATAGAGCACTTAACGCTTCGCCCCGTAAATAGCTTAACAACGTTACTTAAATTTACATCCTTTTATACAAAATCACCATAAACCCTATGCTGCACTCCACGATAACGACACTCACTCACATCCCGTAAATAAGGGCGAAAATATAATTCACAATAGACCTTTAAAAAAAGAAAAGGCACTCGAACATGGGCAGCGTAATGCCTTTGACACTAGGTAGGTCCTTGAGTTTCTTTACACTCTGCAGCACATTCAAAGTATAAGAACGCGCACGAACTTCTCTTTTTCTACTTCCCCAATTCTGTGAAACTTCAACCCCGCCAAAGGCAGCTAGCAAGTGCAAACGCTTTACGATTTTTGCGATTAACGGAGGAGGCAATTGGCCCTGAGGTTCTCTCGCGAGAAATTGAAAGGAGTGCAAGCTGTGGTAGGATTATCGATCGTAGTGTTGAAGACATATAGAAAGAGAGAGAGAGAGAGAGAGAGAGAGAAGGGCAAAAGTTTCTCGTGAAACGTGACGGGAGAAGAGAAAAACGCCGATGGGGTTGGATTAAAAGTTTCGGGGTTTTGCCCGATTGCCCGGAGCGTGCAGACGGTTATGAATTTTTCAGGACGATGCGTTGGTGTGCCGAGCATTCGTGGAATGTTTTAATTAGTGGGCGGAGGTATGGAGAAACTGGGATGATGAAATTTATATAAGATGGGGTTGAATGTGTGTGTGTGTGTGTATTTTTTGAAAATCTAATGGTGGTTTGAATCCAGCACTCATGCTGTAACCCTTGATGTCATATTTTTGAGGCTGCGACATCTTTTCTGACAATCCCGTTGCTCAAAAAGTGAAGAAGCTTACGCAGAAGTAAACAGATCATAGAAAGTAGTGGAAAGCCTTTGTTCTTGAGTATTATTCAAACTTATTTTTTACAAAGGAAAATTTTTGTTGATGGAGTAAAGTAGTTGATGTAAAATGTATACGTGCAGTAATTAAATAAATTATAATTCCGTTGCATTGAAATTTTCACAAAACTTTTTATTCTAACTCCATAACTTTCTGAAATTCGCCTGCAGCAGAAGCCTTTATTAAATTAAAAGTTTATTTCTGTTCGAAAAATCAAATTATGAAAGATTTTTTTTTCCAGTTAACGCACGAAAAAAACTTTTTCAATTGATAACTGACTGAATTATATTGCATTTCCCACGCACATGTATTTTCAGAATTGTATTTTTATAAATTTTCACAATAATTAAAATACTGTCGAGTAAGAAAAAAAGCTGAACACGGATAAATACATAATTTTTTTTTGTGCGTCGCAATAAGTACAAGTGAAGTGCACGACCAACGGTACGTAATGCGATTTTTCCAATTAGGTTTTCAATTTGTTTCGTGTCCCGTCGAGGAAAAAATTTAATGCATCACGTCAATCGAGTTTTAAAAGGACTTTAACGAAATCCGGATGCGTTTAATTCATCATTTTTTTTTCATTTTTTTTTTATCAAATCTACATTCATTTAAATGTATTTTCAACTCAAGCGCGCACGAGAAACTAATTTCAATTAATGATACATTTGGGATATACTTTTATCGAATAATTAAAATTAGTCTGCGCTTTTACAAATCAAATAACACGTACTTTAATTCCTTGATGCAACACGCTCTAAAACTTACTTCAGAACATTTAACCGAACCCCACGAATGTCCAAACCACGAGACCAGAACCATTTCCGCAAATTTCCCTTTATCCCGGTATATGCAACCACATATACGTTCTGAATGGACGAAATGGAAAAGCACGCGCATACGCGTGGGAGTCTCCAAATTAGGAGCGACTCTCGGCATTCCGATTTCCCGGCGTAAAAAGGGGAGGAAATGTATATATAGCGGCACGTCCATTGCGAGACTGCTTTTCAAAACTCTGAATTGCTGACGGGATTTTCTAAAGATCAAAATGAGAAGTGAGACGAGGCAGTCGTCGTGAACGACGTCTGGTCGGTGGATGATTTTAAAATACGGGTTTCAATTTGGTATATTTATATTTTGACGTGTTGCTGAGTAAAGTTTGGTGTTATTATTGCGCGAGTAGCCTGGTTTCGTTTAGGTAATTTTTAGTGTTTTTATGTATGTATAAAATTCAGGTACCAGGAGTAAATTGTTACAATTCAGTTTATTAATATTAATTTATTAATAATATTGTTACTAGAAGAGTGTATTATTTTGGGGTCCTGGGTTTAGCTCAAACTTTGGGAAATTGATTGTTTAATTGCCTGCATATTTTAATGCACTATCGATGCATAATTTTAAACTTTTTTAACTTTCGAAGAAATCAACAGTTTGTAATATTTAAAGAAGCTGATGAAAAGTCATTTTTTCTAATTCTGTTTTCTATATTGAAATGATATTTAAGACGTTCCTAAATTCAATGTCTACCGTTCTAAAAAGATGTTTTTTTTCAAGGCTTTTTCTTAAATAAATTTAAAAATGTCGTGAATTTTAGTTTTTTTTAGTGTTAATTTTAGCAAAATATGAGCCAAAACTAGGTCTCGAAGGTAGAGGGGAGTGACACTCTCCTGGTTAGTAACACTCCTATTAGTGTTTCCTGTATCTATAGGTATATACTCGTAATAAAAATTTCATTACACTGTGCAATCTCACACACTCTATTATTTAATCTATGAATTTTTCAAATTTACTTTTACAGATAATAATTAATCAATATCGATCTGATATAAACTATGATATTTGCGCAATTGATCATTTCCGTCTTGTAATAGATAATTAAAATCATTGCGGTCGAACAAATATAGATTGCGACCACAGTTACCTTACTGTTTCATGAGATAAATTATTATTCTACATTAAATTAAATTTATGTAACAATTCCGCCAACCAATTATATATTTAATACTTCTGTATACATCAACTTACTAATATTTCATCGGAAAATAAATAATTACGAACCAATAATTCTTCAAGAAAATCACATCATCTTTTAAAAAGATTTAAAAAAAAACCAACATCATTTCTTCCATCCGAGCCCACATCATTAAAAATTCTCATACACACATCATTCACCTAAAAAAAAAAAAATAACGACTACCACATCGTTCACTCATTCCATTCTATTGCTCACCTCGACCCAAGCACAACCTATACTGTCTGGATCCGAAATAAAATCCATTCTACGCGCGTTAATTAAACCCGAAAAAAATCCCTCCCATTTCGCTTTCTTTGCAAAAGCTACCTAGCACACACATATACCTTTTTACCCTACCACCTCGTTCTTTCTTTCTTTCCATCCAAGGAAAAGCTCGTACACACGCCGCTCGTACTGGGGAAAGAAAGAAAAAAGCAAGGAAATCCCGCTTCCATTATCGCGGCGCGCCGGCGGCAGCGATTCGCAGTTCTCTCACGCTCTTTCTCGCTCTCCCTCTCGCAACCGCTCAGCGCCAAAAGAGAGAGAGAGAGAGAGGAAAAGACGCGGAAATCCGTCGTCGTCGTAGCTATGCGAAGTGGGAAATCAAGTACGTAAATAAAGCTGCTTCTCGCTCGCGCTTTCTAAAAGGGACACTTGCATTTTTCACGTTGCTGCCTGGATTCATGCCACTCACTTTCTATATAAATGCAATCTCCTGTGCAACGAACGATAATCCGAATCGATTCTAGAGTGGGTATGCGATAGGACCGAGAGCATTAGGAATGATATGTAAATAAGTAAATAAGTATATATACATCAACGGCGTTACTATAGGGAATTATATATTTATAAAGTTAAAAAAGAAAAGGTGCGATTAGGTCGACAATTACACTTATACTCGACGGATTGACGGTTTCGCGAACGGTTGATACGAAGTTATATTCTACTTCGCAAGCTTTTACGAAGATTGGATATGTATGTATAAACACGTATATAGGTATGTGTGTGTACACCCAGGGAAAAAGTCGAGGTGACGCATTATATATATATATATACAAGGTATGTACGAATTTTCCAAATTTTCAAACACGAGGAGTGGAGACGCGAGATCTCGCTGATATGTAGATTTCCGACGTGGGGGAGTTATAACTTTTAAAATTCAAATTTCCGTTTCCTCCGAGGGAAAAGTTATCCGGCGTTCATATACACAGGGCGATGTATAAAATAAATCTGCCGAGGTTCGCGTTGTATGTGTGTGTATATATATACGCTGATGTGGTACTGCATGCATTTAAATACGATAAACAGATCTAACTCTTCGGGGCTGTTGGTTTAATTAAAAATAAATATGTATATACACAGCGGTCGGTTTGTATAATGTAATAAACTATAAAGTTTATACTTTGAGTATGTAGAAACGTGTGTTTTGCTATGAGAATTTTCTGATTTTTTTTAGAGATGAATTACGCGCTCGTCGGTCTCCTTTTGTAGTTTAATTTAATTAATATAATTCTCGAAATAATAAAAACTTTATATAACGGTGTACCCGGAATGCTCAAGAATTTAATTGGATGTAGGTATTTCATTCATAACGTCGTTTATACTTTAATTATCATTTACAGAATGTAAAGAAAAAAAAATCCCTTACTCAAGTGAAAATTCCTATTTAGCAAATAATTACAACTCTTTAAAAAAAGCGTTTCACTATACTATACTATTTGACGACGACAAATCACCGTTCCACCGTTATCGTCGAGAAATAAACTCACAGATCTGAGCACCAGATATACGTACACATACTCGCGAAACCGTAACAACGATAATAGTGTCGAGCGCGGCTGAATGAAAATTCACCAGCAGAGGTGGTGCTCGATAAAATCAGCCACGCGCGTTATTATTTGCCCAACGTGACGGGGCGCGAAAAATTCAAGCCAGCCGAAAAGAGGAGAATTACGTGTATATATCTATGTATGCATATTTGTGCATTGCATTCGCGTACATGACGCTTATAAATAAACATTGGAGCACACGCATGTATGTATATATAGGCGGTTTTTATTAAACGATGCGGTTTAACTCGAATGATTTTTTTTTCGTTGTATGTGTAGATGGGGTCGGATGAAGTATTCGCGGTTATATAGAAGCATTTGACGTTTGACTCGCAAGGGAATTGCAGCGCGTTATATATTGTATGAAAAGTTTAGAACGAGAGCAAGTATGGGAAAAGTCTAATTACGTGGCTGACGGGTGGGGAAAAATAAGGCGAAGATTTTTAACGAGGGCAAAGTGACTTTTCCGTAAAGATGGAAAGTTATAGACTCTCGGGTAATGTTTTTAAATGGATTTGTTGATGAAAAGAGATTGTGATGTAAAAGTTGCTGTGTGGATGATATTGTTCAGAGATTAACGTGACAGAAGAGTAATTGAAATCTCAAAAACAAATATTTGGTAAATTTTCATTTCATTCGTACGTGATTCAACGGTTATATTCTATAATTTGAACTCTCTCTTTCTCTCCTCTTGCATTTATCGATTTTATGGAGTTTCCAGCGTAGCTGTAAATACAACAATTTTCGCAAATTACAGAAAATTGACTTTGTTTGCATTTGCAGCGACTGTAATTGAAATAATGGTTTATAAGATTTTTTTTTCAATTCCGCGCTTTCTATTATTGTACAATATTAAATAAAAGGTTTTATTGATAAAATATCCAATTAAAATAAGAGACTACGTGCCATTTCCGGTGTATTTCTCGATCTCGATGTAATTAAATCACTCTCATGCATTTCAATATTACTTTGTCAGTTGAATTTTAATAACTGTAAGAGATAAATTTACACCGATGTAACTCAATTATATTTCTACCAAAAATACTAGAAGTAAATTTTGATACATATCCTATGAATTCAATTACGATAATGATATGTATATTCTGATAAGTTTTTTAATAGACTATATTATGATTAAAATACTGTGAGCTGGCTATTTTGCAATGTTATATCTTATCATATTGGATTTCAGCCAACACCCGAACACGATATAAGCTGAATGAAATGTACTTTACATGGCTACAAAAAGTCTGTATAGGTACTTGAACTTTTCCTATGAATAGAAATTTTTTCAATGCGCATTAAAGTTGCCAGAAATATGTCAATGTTGTTTAACATATATATGCAGAAAAGTCCACGAGTTTGTACGGTCAGCTTTAATATATATATACTTTTAGATTTTATAACTTTATTTAAATATTTTTTCAAATAAATATCAAGGTAACAACGACTAGAGACATAAAGAAAGACAAATAAGTACCATCATTTCCAAATCGATTTCACTTTTTCAAAAAACTTTCAAAGAAAAATCATGTGTTCAAAATGACGCACCTCTCTACTTTTCTAAAAGTAGCTTCAGTATTTTTGAAAAAAAAAACGTTGTAATTTCTTTTTATTTCACAACTTTCCTGTCTACGGTCTCTAACAAACCGACTTTTCGACAATGCTCCCCCTCACATCTACGCCAACAAGAATAAGAAAAAAAAAATCTTACCTGCCCGCTCGCACGTTATTTTTAAAACTCCGCGAGAGCCGGACAATTGAATCAAGCCTCGCGCGCTCGACTTTCTTAGAAGATTATCCAGCCAGCATTCTCTCTCGAGGAAATCGAGTTAAAGTTCGCGCACGCGCGCGCATTGCGGAATAGAGAAAAATAAACGCCCGCCAAATGGGAAACTAACACATGGAGACACATTGCGTACGTATATATATATATATATATATATATGTATCGAGAGTATTGAGAGCGTACACGGATTTAATTTTCGAGAAAATAGAGACGGAATGAATTTCCAGTGAGATTCAAGTTAAAGTTACGGATTTACAGTTTGTTCTATGTAAGCGAAGGGTAAAGAGATTTACGCAGGGGGACACATTTTTTCCACGGAATTTTGCCTTGAGGTGTTGAAGCGAGTTCTTGTGAAATGTGAAATGGTTCTGTGAAATTGAAGAATTACTTTTCTATTTCTACTGAATACGATTTCAAAGAGCGTTTTGTTATATAGAATGTTGTAACAAAAGATAGTTCGAAACTAACATCTTAATTGTGCGTGGAAAACTTTAACAATAGTTTATCAAAGTGGCTTTCTTTTAAAAGTGATTTTTACGATATATTTCGAAAAAATACGTTTCGAAAATTTATTCTTTAAAAATAGTTTTTGTACTGCGATGTACGTGACTTGGCGGTTAAATTGGATATTGTGTTTGAATCAGACAAAGCCAATCAAACTTTGGGAGATAGCAAAAACGTTCAAATTTTATTACTTTGAGAGAAAGGACCGGTGAGGTATTCAAATTTTCGCAAGCGACATAAAATCGTATACACAGGGTGAAGATTTTATCTTTTTAAATATGCTATAACCCACGGATACATATGTGAACCATTAATAATGAAAGGTATTATCTTTGTGGATCCTTTTGGAAAGTATACGTTTTATTTTCAACTTAATGTTTTCAGATTTGTGGAAATTAGAAGAAAAAAAAATTTTTAGTTGAACATTATTTACTTCAAAAACTATACACTAAGGTATCAAAACTCTAAAAACAATATCGATCATGCCTGACCGAATTTGTTTCTTACTACTTACTGTATCACATGTTAACCTTTATACCACTGAAATCGTATTATTTACCCAACCACCAACAAATCTCAGCACACCTTTCTATACCACACGATTACTATCCTAATCTCAACCTTCTCCATTTACCTGCGCGAGATTGAAAAAAAGTCATTTCCCGAAACCCCTTTCCCCGGCAATTTTCAAAACACTCTCCCCCCATTCGCTTGGCTACTCAAGCCTGCGGCGCTCAAAAAATCATAACTCTATAAATTTTCAAGTACACCGACGACGGCCGTCACGTGAAACCTCAATCTCTCTCTCTTTTTTTTCGTAGAAAAAAAAGCAGGTAGAGAAAAAAAATCAATTTTTCAGAACACTCGCGAGAAAAAGAAGGAATACGAAGGCGCGTAGCGGAGAGAAGAACATGAAAGATGCAGTATACATGAGAGGGACGACCTTCGAGGTCGGTTGGTTGTGGGTAAGCTACGAACAAAGAGCAATACTCGCAGTGTATAGAGAGCGAGTGTCTCTCGATTTTCTCATGTAGAACGCGGACTGGAAGGATGGACCGTGAATGGGTTGTAAATGCGAGCGGCAGAGGTTGGATGTTGGTAAACGTTGATGTGTGTACGCACGTATGTGTATGTGAAACGATGGCGAGGGAAATAGCCAAGGGTAGATATGAAGAATAAATTGAAAAAAATCATATTAGGATAGAAGAACCGTTTAGTGTGCCTCTTAAATAGACAAATGTTCGTATTAGCGCGTGTATTTTTAACTAACTATAATTAAAAAGTGAAACATTAAGCAATATTATTTATGGTATAAAGCAGCTTTTTGGTATTTTTAGTAATAGCTTTTCATAACTGTTTAATGTTAGAATGTTTAATTTATGTCAGATCTGTCGAAAAAGGCACAGATACATAAATAGGGACCGCTGCCCTATCCGATTATATAATAATATCATAATGATTATATAGGATTCCGTTTGACATGTATTGGAAATCAGTGCGGTATATAACTGATGTCATCCCGACAGACAGCTTTGTATTGTTTCTTTGTTACAGTACAAAGCTGTCTATTCAAACATACAATAGATATTACAAAAGTAATAATAGATTATCACATGACAATTATTATAATATAATAATGAAAGTGACGGGAAGTTCTTCGAGACAAAGCAAGACAAACCATTGTTATGTGGCTACCTGTGGGGCTGAATCTGACAGATTGCTGAACGTTGAACATTATTCAGGATATATATGTCGTTAATCGTCTTTATTACAATGTCACGTTTTGAAGTTCTACAGATAATTATTTCGATTGTTCCAAGTTCAATTTAATCATTTCATAATTATATGTTGTGTTCGGAATAGTAAAGAGTAACGTAGTTCCAAAAATTAGGTCAATCATTAGGATGTGTCTTGGACATACCATTTATGTAGACATATAAAAAAATAACCGAATAACCAAACTTTACCAAAGTTTTACAATTTTCTTTTTTATTTCGAATACTTGTTAAATTTTTAAAAAATTCATAATAATGATGGATTTCGCAGAATAACTTCTCTATATTCACAGCAAGTTTTTTCGAGTTTCGAAGCCAGTATAACAAACGCCAATTCGATTGTATAAAAAATATATGCGCCGCTCTTTTATGCACCTGGCAGAGAGCAACCGAGTAGAGAAACTGGTCGTGAAATTATAGAGCGCAAGCGCAGCATCATCGATGTATGGAAGCGTACACACAGTAAAATGTACGTATATATACTTCCTTTATAATTTATAGGTAGTCATAGTTGCCCGTGGAACAAGTAGTTCTTTATTCATAAAGTATATATACACACGTTTCTTTTTCATTTACTTGTATTGTAGATTAACAATATTTGTCGATTTTATGCTCTAATTGCTATACGACTCTTAAAATATGGATAGAACAAAGTTTATGTTTTTGCCTGTATATTTTTCTCTGGTAGAATCGCGCAAGTGAACTCGTTTATTGATTTTATCAATTACTTTCGACGTTCGATAAAGTGTAAAATTAGAGTTTAAGATTAAAACTGTTATAAATTGATATGAATATCAGATATATTTATATTAAAATAGTTATATTTAAAATCATTTGAATTCTTAATTATTTTTTATCTAGAATATATATAAACAGTGATAAAAATATAATGTTTGTGTTATACAATTTGATACTTGTTTTGGGATGCAATAGAAGTTTATTTAATAAAATAAAATATTTATTTATTATGGTCAGACATCATTTAAAAAATAAAATGCCAAACACACGTAAATATAAGGCAATTACAGAAATTCAAATTAACGATAAATTGTTCCATCATGTTCGCTCGTTAACATTAATATTCTTTACATATATGTAAAATGGCAGAATTTGATTAATAAAAAAATTACGCATTACCGCATCAGCAATAAATATTAACATATTTATCGTACACAGATTGTCATGTAAATATTTTTTGAAGACAGACATAAAAGTATATATTTCGAAAACTGCATTTCTGCACTTCCACTATACCGCAAGTGTTCATAAAGAGACAGAAGAAATATAAAAATCATAACCGTTATAAAACGTCATGTTTACAATAATATTATCCCTTGCGTATTAATTAAAATTTTCATGAGCCCACCTGCGCGCCTTTACAGCGCAATAGAATTTCAAAATTTCATATAACCATCCTGGCAGCAGCGCTCCGATCCATAGCATATATTTCTACCCCCCCCCCCCCCCCCATCTGAATATTTAAATTCAATGGTTTTACTGATTTAAAATTCATGTTTTATATAAATATATAAAGTCATGGCAGCGTCGAAACATTAAGTTTTACCATCTTTGACGCGCACAGACACGTAATCTCGCGTGGTTGTCTTATACTTTCATAACGCTCGTTTGGTGGTGGTGCGGTAATTTGCGCGCGAGAAAGTGATTTACGAGACTTGAGTAACGTAAAACCGTAATTAATTTTTCCCTTCTCGTGGATCGATTGTGTGAAGCTTGCCCGTCAGCTGTTGTAATTTTATCGCTTCGCGCGTTAAAAAAAAGGAGAGGTGTAAGGGACGGGTGTTGGCTCTTCTGCATCGCAGAGTCTGAGCTGCTGTCTGATATAAATAGAATTGAGAATTTTTCATGGTGATTTTACATTGTAGGGATGAATAATAGCTGCGGATGAATTTTCGATGAATAATTGAGTGTTTTTGCTTAGACATTATAATGTTCAAAGTTTATATTATGACTATAAATTTCGGAGAAACTTGGATTACCATAGTAAAATTTACAAAATGAGAAGCCGGAAAAAAAAAGAATTTTCACTTCTTCTTTTTACCAACAATAACCATTCAATGTATAGATAAATATATAAGACATTTCCATACCAATATCCACATCATTCACCCGATTAAGGCCAACCATTAATACACTTCCTCACTTCTTCACACACACACACACACACACACACACACACACACACACACACACACACACACACACACATAAAAACTTTAACTATTAATCGAATTCCAATAGAATTTCAAATCTATTAAAAGAATTGAAGATATAAGCTAATCGAGTAACGCGGCCATTAGCAGCACACGTCAACACACCATATATACACCGAGTCTTCAAAAATCTCGTAACGTATATAAAACTTTCGAAGCTCTCGTGCTACCACCAACCCGCCCCGGCACGGAAACGACGGTTCCACACGGAAACATGTTGAGGCGTGTCCTCGAAATCCCCGGGATTCCCAGGCACCAACTATATACTATACTATACTCCTCAGCTATACTAGTCGCGCGCCTCGAAACAAAATCGCTCCGTATATATACGCGATTATAATCTCCTTGATATTCTTCCACATCTCTCTCTCTCTCTTTTTTTTCGACAGATCGTAAAAATTTCACGACCACGTAATTCACACGGGGCTTGGGTTATATGACGCATGTAGGTATATAGATATAAGGCTTGTCAAGACTTTTTCAATCTTTCGCTTTTTCACTATTCTTCATCTCCGATCCGCTTTTATTATGTAGACGCGCGTGTGTGTATATATATAGGTTCGGTGATGCGAGAGGATATACCGGAGGTAAAAGAAGAAAAAAAAGGAGGACGATGAGTCGTGCGCGTGTACATAATTGCGTTGCTCTCATAGCGTCCCGTGGCGATTGTATATACGCGTGCTAACGCCGCGGGAGGGAAATCAATTTGATATCTTAAATAACGAGTGGCTATACGGCTATTACCTTTTTTTTATTCTTGTCGGTGGAAAAGATTGTTGGTATGAGTAAGAAGGTAAATTTTTTATTTTTATTGGCCGAGGAGAGGGTTATTGAATGTAGGATTGCTTTGTTTTATTGTGTGGGATATATATATATATGCCTTTTATGAGCGTGGAAAGTGCGTAGGAAGATGTGTTACTTTTTTTTAAGGAAAAGAATTGATGGTGAAGAGTGGCGAGCTTTTTTTATATTTAGTGACACGAAGATAGTGTATATGTGCAAATCTCACAAACGCTGCGAAAAACTTTTTTTTCAAAAGTCGACAAATTTCTTTTTTTTTTATCGTTTTTCTACACAAGATTGTGAATTCCCATATAAGAGCACTTCTTCTTTAAAACCTCGTTGGAATTTTTTGTTTCAAATTGACCAATCTTGAGATTAACTGTCCGTAATGAGGCACGGTTTTTTTTTAGACGATAACTTTGACGCCCTCTGAAGATGAAACTACAAATTAAAAAATTTAAAAAAAATTTTTTTTGTAAACTTGAAGACTAAAATGGTAATATAAAAAAAATTTGTAATGATATCTAATAAAGAAGCTGAGAAAAAAAATATTTAAATTTCTTGATTTTTCGCCAAAATAGAAGTAAAACAAAGTCACAATATTGTTATATCCTATATAGTTAATGACTATACAGGCATACGATTGAACAACTACCTTCGCAACTACCGCTAATTTATATAAGTTATTTAAAGATACTACTTAATTGATAGTTAAGAGTTTATGTATTCAATCAATAAAGACTTATTGGCAACAGCGATAAATAAATTAAAGTTGTTGTACTTACAATTATCACACCTTCATTTTTTTTTTCTCAACACTATACCTATACCAAACGCTCAAATCTCACGACTTTTTAACTATCGATTTACACGTTCAGATTGACGTAACAGCTTCAATCATGCGTATATACGAAGTTTTCTGTAAGTATATATACATTGCATCTAGGCTATACGGCTCATTCAACTTTAATTAGCTTTGAAACGGTTATCCCCGAAGAGTTGGCCGAACTGTCCGATGCAATGAGTAGAGCTACACATATCGAATTTTCGAACTACCCTGAAATTCGCAATGAGAAGGGAGCTGCTCTCTCGGATTTTGATGCGATTAAAAGTAATTGGAATAAAAGTGATATACCACCCGTGTGTGTGTGTGTAATTAATGTGTGTTTCGGGATATTATGTTATAAAATTAAATATAGATTTAATTAACTTGTGGTACGCTAATTTTCACACGGACAGTTATTTCAGTGAATTAAGGTTGAACAAGTAGGTTAATATTAATAACCTATCAAAATAATATGAATTTTTTTTACGTTAAAATTTCAGATATATAACGAGGAATACGAGAATTTCTTCTTTTTTTTTTCTTATCTTCCTTTAGGATTTCGCATTTTCATTTATCCACTACCCCATATAACCACTATACGTGCGAGTGCGAATCACTATAGAAAGAACATCAGTGAACTTCAAAGTAGTTTGTTGCGCAATTTCGTTTGCCATTGCCGTATAAGAGCCAGGCGAAAAAGTCGAAGAGCGCGCAAGGAACTTTCTGCAGCTGTTATAAGTTTTCTCTCTCTCTCTCTCTCTCTCGCGCGCGCGCTCGCACGAATGACGTTAGCAAAGCACTATACACTTTCCCCCCTTCTCTTGCCTTATCAAATTTTTTACTCCCGAGGTAAATTTTGACAAAAGATTCTTGTTCTCCTTCTCTCACCATCCTTCAGGATGAAACTCCCTGGCATCTGGGTCGACAATTTCTTTAAAACAAAAAAAAATCTTAACCCTGGTCTTACTTTTATAAAAATAATAAAAAAACGAACAATCAACGACATTACGTATATAAAAACTACGCCGTATACCTCCCACGTCGCGCTGCACTTTTTCCTCGCATCAATTATAAGCAACAACGGTAGCAGGAACATCCGCTACAATTCGATTAAAAATTCAGACTCTATATATACGCGTTATCCCGAAGGTCGTACCTGTACGAGGTATTATCCAGTCCGTGCGATGCGAACCCGCGATGTATTAAAAACAAAGAGAGAGAGAGAACGATTTCATTTCATTAGAGAAAGAGCTTTTCGCGGTACCCCATGTATATATACGGAATATGCTTATATGCTCTATACTGCCGCACGTTGCTATACTATATACCCTAGCCAAGCGCACGCTAAGTAGATTGGCCTACTTCTTTATTTCTTCACTTAGGGGCTTTTTTTTCTCTCTCAATCGAACGCGCGATAGAAAAGGGTAAAATCTGACGGCACGCTGTTGCGCTTCTTTTCTTTTTTTTTAACGGTGTGTATAGGAAGGTTGTGCGAGCGTTATTGTAGTGAGAAGTATCAGGTGTGGGTGTGTTTGTATATATATATATATATATATAGATGGACGATGAGGCGAGGGTAATAGTTGGGAAAAGTTTTAATGAGTATAGAAGAATATGATACGATGCTGGGATGCGTATTTGTTTGGTACGTGTAGTTTTATGATAAAATTTTGTTGTGTTTTTTATTGTTGTTGATCAAGAGTATTGTGTAGTTTAATTTAATTTTGGCAATCAAAAATTATTTTGGTATAGAATTTCACAGTTGTTGCTTTTTGATTTAACAATGTATAGTAACACGTGATATTACGTCCTGTAATCCGTGTAAACAATACACGCAGTAATTCCTCACAACAAAGATATACACATGTGATTACATATTATGCCAATTTAATCGAAAGCGATTGAAAGAGCTTTAGGCATTTCCGGTATTTGTAAACGGAAATTGAAATATCTAACAAATTGCTATATGGTGCATTCTACAATTATATGATTATTTAATTTTTTAATTTTTTGTTATAATTAATTCAAGGATTAATCTAAAGCTGTAAAATCGCGAAGCGATGAAAGAATTAATTAGTTCAACGATATTGTACATTTTATACAAATAAAACAATTTAAAATGCCAGAAAAAGGTACCACAAAAACCTTCGTTATTATTCAACAACCCTTACCATCAAGTCGCATGAAATATAATCACCAAGATAAAAGGAAAAAATAAATGTATATTTATAATTCTCTCATCAAACAAACTCATTCACTCATCGCGCACCGCACAAAGGTATATACGCACCGATGGCTGCTCAACAGCACTATAGACATCCTCGTTCTCGCTGCTCGTTTGTTCCTCTCCCTCTCGCTTTCATATAACCCAAGTTGCTTTCGATTATCACCCGGAGGTAGATTTCGCGTACTTTCGATCCCCACCCTGCGCACGCAACCCCTGCGCGAAAACGTAATTTTCTACCGCGGCCAAAAACCATCTTTGCGTCTCCGCAATTATCCCCTCTCTTTCTCTCTCTCTCTGAACTTTTGGCATCGTGTTAATGGATTAACGCTCGAGCTTTTCGCCCTTGTTGCGCCAAATTGACTTGCGTCGCATGGTTCGTGCCTTGCAGGCGCAAGCGCGGCAATTATTTCCTGCCGACGACGACGACGACTTTTTCCGCCTTACCCCTTTTGCTGCTGCTGCTGTTGCTTTTTTTCTGTTTAATTGAAGCGACGCGCGTGCGTGTAATTGGAGGTCATACGGTGCGTCGAAATAATTAAAGCTCCAGTGGTGGTATATTTTTGTACGTTCTATATTCACGCATTTTTTGGGGGAAGGGAAAGGGATAAGAAGAAGAAGAATATAATCGTGCGAGGAGAGCTGGTAAGTTAATTAGGATGAGGAATACGCTTGTGGGAGAGGAAATATGAAAAAGTTTTTGGTGAGAGCATAATTAATGGTTGTTGGAAGGTCTGGTGAGATTTTTCATTCTTATATTGTATGCGCTACGGTAGGGGAAGTTTGTACTTTTTCTTGCTCGCGTACAGTGTAATGAATATACTTGTTTGAACGTTGCGTTGTATAGATCGCCGTCGTGTTATTGTTCGTAATAATTAAGGATTCTGGTAATTTTAAGACAGGCACGACAAGTGATTATATTTTTACGTTAATTACCATAATTGTTTCTTTTTTTTGTATATTTCTTTAATACCACTTTCTTTTATTAATGTCTGCTTCCGGATGTAATTTTATTACGTTATTTATTTAGAGTGTATGAGGTACAAGAAGCTCGTGACAGCGGTATTTCTATATTTTAGCTGTATAATTATTTGTTGTAAATAATAAACTGTACAATTAGATATAGTGGTCTAACGAACCCTCAATTTATTTATAAACTCTGCGTTTACATCAATTATTCTAACTGTACCTGAAATAAAAAAAAATAATTGGTTTAATTATTTTTTGTTGTTGCAAAAGCTCACTTTAACAACCAGTTTTTTTTCGCCACAAAAGAACATTTCCTCAATCTAGTTTAGCTTAAAATAACTTTACCAAAATATACTCGCATATACGTAGGTACATGTTAACGTCAGGTGGCAGCACGCTCGTGTGTTCCAAGCTTGAGGGCGCGAAGGGTCAGAGACTCAGACAGCGTATGCGACTCTTTCGTACAATATACCTGTGTGTATTGCACTGTGTATTCCTCTATAAATACTCTCTAAAAAAGAGTAAGTGAAAGTCGCTTACAAGTGCTACCAAGTAGTAAAAAAAATGACTAATCCGCATTTATCCATTTCTAGTGAGTAAAATATATATCATAACAAACTTAACATTATACGAGGACGAATAATTACAATGATAATATTCTTGTATCAATCGCGCATTTACGAAATTTGCACTACACCATGCGCTTACCACCGCCTATCACAAGAGTTCAACCCCATTTAATAAGACAACCGCAATTACTATAGGCATGTAGGTATACCGTGCGCTCGGGCACTGTATCATCCTTCGCAGACCAACCCACGCGTACAAGAGGCGAATTGTAAATCAGCATATATATACACTCTGCTGACGTGTTGTATACGTACTTATATACATATACACAACAAAAATACCACAACGCACGCGATGGCTCGCTCGATGATGACTCAATTTACGGTATTTGTGTGTGTATATATATATGTACTCTGTGTACGTGTAAGTGTATTATACGCACCTAGCGAATCCGGGTGAGGGAGAGAGAGATTATCTTCAACCGTTATATGCAAAACGTGTGAAACTTTCTTTAACGAGATTTCGCGCTCGTCGTCGCTTGAATTTTTCAGCAGCGCGTTGTTGTCGTTATACGGTGCGGTTGGTTCAGCGCGTGAATAGTCCGTTAGGGCGTAAAGTGGCGGTTAAGAACGCGAATGCGCGGAAAACGAGGACAGGCCAGAGAGAGAGAGGACGAGAAGTGGATGAATGGCGAGGGATGGTGTTTGTGCCTTGATAAGATGCTATTGTTTTGTAGAGGTGTGTGTATTATTGACTTGAGGGGGTGGTTTTTAAATGGCACATGGGGTTCTTTGAAGTTTGGTTGATGAAGGGTTAAGAAATGATAAAGAATTTGCTATTATAGTTGAGTCAAGTTGAAAATAGAAAGTTTCTTTTTGTGAGAGCTAAATGAGAATTTTACTTTCACACATTATCTTAAGTATGCAACTACAATTGTATTTTGTAATAATGATAAAACTATTAGAAAGTTTACCTTTGTCTGAGCTTTAAATACTTTGGGTAATTCTGTTTAATTTTACAAAGCTAATCAGATTAGCTAGAGCCAGAAGTAATCAGAATTATTAATAAAACTGGTAAATGTCAGGGAAAGTTAGATAATAAAGTTATCAGGGGTTAACGAAAAGTATTGGATAAGCTAAATTTACAAAATCGCATAGTTGCAGTTTGGTGCAAAAGGCAAGTGAAGATTATTATTTAGAGAAAGTGCAAAAAAATATCAAGCGAATGGTATAACCGTTCGGTAAACAAAATGAAAATAAACAAACCTTTTGTTTGTGAAAGCTTGTATTTCGAATACCGCGCGTTCCATTTCTTATATTTACAGTAACCCACGCCATGACAACGATACCGAAAGCAACAAAACCCATATACCCTCGAGCAAAATATCCAGAACTGTACACTCCGTGTTTGTAAATTACAAGTGTGCGGCGTATTCACGTTATCGGCGGACGTAAATCTGGGTCGAACTACTTTCTCCTCGCTCCTACTTTACCGCGGCGAGCTTGTGTTTATATATATACGTAAAATCCTGAGAATACCGCGCTTCGTGTCTCCTTTTCCTGTCGCCACGTTCAGTGCGCAGCGAGTTTTCGAACGGCAATTATCGATTCTCTAGCACACAGTTATACCCGGTTTCAGTTACGTTCGGTCGAAAGCAATTTGGAAAAAACGAGGGTGAAAAAAAAAGAAAACAAGGTCGCTCGTTTCGGTAAAGAAGAGAAAGTAAAAAAAGAACATAAAGAAAACATCGATGCATTAGAACGAGGATAAAACAAAACCACGCGTGCAGCTCAAGGTTGCACGATACAGCTATGTCTTTTCTAGGTTGTAAAAACAAATTGGAAAACGCTGAGAGTAGACGTTTGATTATTGTCATCAAGTAATAAAAGGTCGACGATAAGATTAATAATTGGAGTTTCAAAAATTCATTGGTAATAGGAAAGATATAGGGGGGAAAGGAATAAGAGTATGCTTGAAATCAATGATTTCAACAGGTGCATTGCTAGACGGGAAACTATATACCTTATATTCCTTTTATACTCTTCATCCAGTAAAACTTTAGGAGTCGTATGCTCACTGATAAGATAAGAAGTATATCATTTTAGATTTTTAGCAGTGAATGCTCGTAAATCTTTGACGAAATCAATAAGGAAATCAGATTTTATTACATTACAAACTAATAATCACTCAGACATGAGATTAATACAACATTGAGAAAGAAACTACAAAAATTATCTATACAATTTTCAACGAGTAGAATTAAATTATTATGCATCGCTAAAAGCTGTACCAGGAAATACAGACTGGATACACTGCAAAATACGTAAATTAAACGAACCGACTATATCAGCGGCAGTATTTACCATGCACAATCGCAGTGGGTTAATGCAATATTTACTCATACTTAAATATGAAGCGTTTCCTTTCTCAGACACACAATTTATTGTGACATTCGAGTTCACCGGTGCAGCAAATAAATTAAATTCTCATTCGCTTGGACGAAATTTGAATAAAGTAAAATTAATTATGTTTTTATTGATTTCTTTTGAATTGGTAGCTTATAAAAGTAATTATGTATATACTTGATACATAATTATACTCATAACAACATTGAAAATAAAGAAAGGCAAAAAAGAGATTCAGAAATACAGTGTTCTATTCATTTGCATAGATAAAATTATGAAGATAAATGTAGGCAATTTTACCGAAACGTTGTATTTACTCTATTACATTCTACATAAACTTAAATCTCTTCGAAATCCGTCGTCACGGCCATGCTGCTAAAACTTCATTCCTCCCACTAAGAGTAACAACGGCAATCAATATTACAACTTTAATGGCAATCCGGCCTTCCCAATCGATATCGCACACCGCCCATCAAGCCTCCCTCTTCATTTTCGTCATAAACGTTCTTCTTCTCTTTCATGGCTGCGCTTTAAATTAACGTAACTGCAGCGTAAATCCCTCACAGCGTTTGTTGACCTTTAATTGCAATTTAACGCTGGGTCCCTACGAATCGCAGACGTCATAACGACGATGCCTTCTACATCGTTATAGATATATCACTGTGTTCGTGCATTCTGAAAAACGACAAAAAGAAGAGAGAGAGAGAGACGTTCGTTTTCGCTTTGCAAGCGGAGAGGCAAGCGAGCGAAAGAGAGAGAGAGAGAGAGAGAGAGAGAGAGAGACATGGCCGCGGGCGCTAACGAGGCGAATAATGCAAATTAGACGGTTGACCTGGTGCAAGTGCGCGTCCGGGTACCGCGCGTCTCTTCGTTTCGAATTTCGTTAGAATGTTTGAGAGCGTAGTAATTCCAGCCGTACATATGTGCGTAATGGGGAAATAAAAATACGTTGGGTGTTGGGTTGAAGCTACATGATCCTATTACGTTTTATCGTTGTGAAAAGCAGATTGTATTGCATTTAAATACCTACTGTCCGCGATGTTAAACAATTCAACAATTCAAAATACACTTGTAGATGTAATATCCTAAATTAGAGGAAAAAAAGGTTAAATTATTCAAAGAACTGTATTTGAAGGTTGTTTTTTTTTAGAAAGTGTAAATTTAACGTTGTTTATTATCGTGATCTGTACCGTTTGAAGTATGACGCAATCACGACGCAAACCAAGTATAAGGTAATCTGAAGACACGTCCATTAGTGCATTGCAAAGGTAGAAACGTTGCGTGGGATCACCGAGGGAACGAGATATATATACACGTTGAGCTTGGAAAAACGTCAAGTTTGCGTAAAATGCTCGGGGCAAACAGAAGTTGGACATCGAAGACGTAAAGCCGATCAGCGGTAACGTTTAATCCTATTACGACGATAACAAAAACCAAACAAAGGTAAAAACGTCGAAATGTCAACAGGGGACTTTGAAGTTCGCTCTTATGGGGTTTGTTTACATATGTCGATGTTACGTCGTTCTGCAATTTCATAGACGCGTGTACGCGCGGTTGTTGTTGTTACAGCCATTGTAATCAATGAACGTAAAAAGGTTTACATAAGCTATTGTAATTGATTGAATATATTGTGTTAAATGCGGATACGCATGTATGTGCCATGTAATTTTACTAACAGCAATGTCAATAGTTGAAAATTCTTTAAGTATTAATAATGAGAGTAATAATAGAAGTTAAATGTTTAAATTTTGATTTATATTATTCAGATAGTCACATGCATACCCCAAAGCTTAATATACTCGAGATGTCATTGTCTAGACGTTATACTGTAGAGTCACACACTTCAACCTTGAGTTGTCCAGCAACTTGCGGAGATGTTATAATCCATCTTATACAACTTTGCTATGTCATGCACAGGAAACTAAGGAAGAAAAAGTGTACAGCAGAGTATCCTTTTGCAAGCTTCGTGTGCACACAATTCCTTCTCGAGACTTTGTGAAGGAAACAGGTGGATTTTCAAGTGAAATGTTTTTCCTAGCACTTTTTTGTGAGAAAAAAAAACGGAGTGGAATAAGCGGAAAGTAAACATGTGTCTTGTGGGTAATTCTATTAAATATAGTGTCGTCAAACGTTGTACGTTAAAAGATTATAAAAGTATATTATTTATGTAAGTATACGCGTGTAGAAAAGCAGATAAATTACGTGGGGGGACATTTGTAGATAACATGAATGATGAATCCTATATATGATAGAATGATAAACTAGACAAGTTAGGATTACGAGAATAGTAAAAGTGAATTATAACAATGAAGAACAGATTTACTAGACAATGATAACTTCGTAAAGTAGAATAACTTGTATTATTTCCTTCTTGAAATGAATCCTCAATGACGTAAGTATAGACAAATGGTTTCTAAACTACGCTATAAGCACCAATTTCAAGAGCTTTCCACCGAAGCAATCTGTTACGTGGAGTTTCCACGATTCCGGGATCCTCGGTTCCAAGATTAGATGAAAACCGAATATAGGTCGGCGTGCGGCGTGGAGAATAGCGTCAAGCTTTCTCTCGGTAAAACAATCACGTGAAATGGACAAATCAATCAATTCTATCGCGTTCGATATCATTCATCAGTTCCCTCTGATATGACAATGTCCAGTAAGTTTTGAACTCTGGGGATTGAGTACACTTGAAGGAGACCAGAATGCTCTCTTGATAGGACCGTAAGAATCAATTCACCGGGAAAAATGGACTTCTACCGCCCCGAGCAAAAAACGATGGTCCTCTCAAGAGCTGAATGCCGTCGACCCAGTGTATAAAAGAGCCAGGCACTAAAGGTTCTCAACTGGTGGCATTGACCTTCTCAAAATCAAAGGAATCTATTGGTAAACATACACATGTACTGACGTACGTATTCTTTGAGCTGTCATTGACAAAACGTGAATCGACTATAATAACACTTTGTAAGACTGAATGAACAAGATGTCTATCTTTTTCCTTTTTGGATAGTACACGATGCGAGGGTTTTACGACAAGGTCGTAACATTTTATGTACTGGGGTGGACGAATAGTGTGTGTAATGGCAAGGCCGATATAGTGACTCTACTTCAACAGCTCATTTCCTTGCCTTCATGGCTCATCGAGCCGCCAGATGAGTAATGAAAGTCTTGAGACAGCACGCGAGCGGAGCGAAATTTTCATCTCATCCAAGAGGTCTGCGTAAATATTTGATGAGGTTCATTGGGTCGACTAATGCGACAATGTTCTGAGTTTGTTACATGGTGTTACGAGTCAATTAATGCGTTGAAATGGTGTTGAGGAGAGTTTGTAGAAAGAAAAAGAATAGAAGGAATTAATAATAATTGGAATAAGTGAATATTTCTAGCTAAGAATTAACGCATTAGTAAGGAATAATGGTGATTTAATTAGGATGTATGTTTTTAGCATGGAATAAATAATGGTTTTAATAAATGTAGAGTATCTTGGGTTTGTTCGAATGGACACATTAGTGGATAAATAATTTGATTATTCAGACTAAATGAATCATCAGATAAATGTCGAGATGAAGATAAAAAAGTAACAGAAGGCTTTGGGTATCTGAAGTAGTATACACGACACAAGTAATACAATATTTCTATTAAGGTATCAAGATTGAATGTCAACGTTAATTGAGGTTAAGGTAACATTTTTACAAAATACGTTCAATGATACTTTAAAACGTTTAATACTAAAAAAAGTCCGTAAATCATTTGGTAATTACTCCATGTAAATTAGTACATTTTGAAATAGCATCAACACGAAAAGTATACAACCAGGATTTTCTCATTCATGCATATATACAGAACCGCGCTGAACCTATCCTTCAAAATAATGTAACCCGTATTCATCAATCCTAAACCTTTAGAAAAATTGTATCTAAATTGGGTATCAAAGGATTCCGTAAACCCGTCTAACCGAGCAAATCGCCACCACTGCAATTCTACGTAAAAAAAGCTCGCGTGCATCGATCATCCTCCACCTCCTCTTTCTCACACCCGCAGCGGTCATCCATCATCCAGACAGCACATATACGAATCGCATCTCATCTCGTGTCACACATCTCTTTCTCAAGAACCTACGCATTCACTGGTATATATATACATGATCCGGCAACCTAGAAACAAGCCCCATTGCGCCCCTTTAATTTACAAAGCCCGTTTTGCTTCTACACACACCGGTGTATGCAATATATATGTTCACGGTAGAGTAGGTATAACGGACGTCGAGACGTTTTTTGCGCAAGCGCGCAACTCAGTCAGTGGGTTGTATATATATATATATGTGTGTGTGTGCAGGTGAGTGGCGCGCGTGCAGCGATCGAACTTTAATTAAAAAAAAAAAAGAATGTTGAGACGCAGGTACGAGGAAATCGAACGAATGTGTGAGTGTGTGCGTGCGTGGTAAACACTAGTATACGACAAAAGAGCTACAAGTGAGTATGAAGTAGGTGTATATAAGTTGTTGCTTTTACTCTCGGCGATATAGCGGTGTGATATAATTAACGCGCAAGCGCGTGAATTAATTTTTGCTTTGGAGGTCGTGGATTGTTGTATTTTTGTTGTTTCGCTGTATATACGTTAATTCATGAGTAATCGTATGTACAGTTTGCTCTGTGTTTGCCGCTCGCGAGAGTATTGATCTGGAACACGTTCGTTATTCGAGTATCCGTTACACTTGTGCACTCGACTTTTATAGCATATTTGATTAAGTGATATAAGTTATACTGTATTTGATAAATTTTAGGTGAGGGATTAACAGAGACCTTGATTAAAGGCAAAACAAACAAAAAATGGGAATTATACTATAAGTGTTGTTTATTAGGTGAAATGAGAAATGTAGCCTCGTAGATTAGTGTGAATTAGAACGGCTACAATGTTGTTGTTGTTGTAGTTATAAAATAATCGTACAGGAGAGATTATAGTTTATTTATAAAGAAAATACTAAAGTACACCTTATAGCAATTGTATATGAGCTGTCGATGAAGCATATTTAATATGCGAAAGAATCGATTTTTCAAGTGATACCAAGTAATAATATGTTTTACTCATTGAACTTTTACTTCTATAAGGTAAATATTATTTTAAACAATCCTAATTAAATGATATTGAATCGAAATATTCAAATAGCGTTAAATGAAAGCCATTGAATTCTAATGAATGCCATATTTCATTTCATCTCGAATTCGGTAGGTCTGCATTGTACTATACACATGACTTTAAATTATTATATGCCAATTCTATCGTTTATATACGTAATGTAATTTTCATCCCTCTGCCAACCAAGAACATCCCCATCGCCCAATTAATCGTTTCGTCAAAAATCTACCAAGACCCACTGTTACTTCAAACCCATCTTTTTCAGCTTTTCACAATCCTTGAGCAATCCTCTCGCCTCTTTCAGCTCTTACTCTCCAAATACAAACTAGCCGGTGTCTACAATGCAATTGGTGGTACCTCGTTTTCACAAACAAAGGCGCCAAGCGTTTGTCGACAACCGTGAATATATTCTTTTCACTCGCAGTTACGCGCGAAACATTGGAGCGGTCCAGAATATAACCCGCGCACAATGGCCCCTCTTCATTCACATTTTCTCGTTCCCGCACCAAACGTTTGTCCTGTCAATTCTACGGTACATTGTGTATATCCGTCGCGGCTGATAACAGTTTTACTGACTACCAATACAGACTGTAGACCGTTTCAGATTAAAATTCGTACTGTGGGTAGTGGTTTTTCACGGAGGAGGAGTTGTGGGAACATTTGGTAGGTTGAACCTTGTAACTAGTGAAGAGTTGAAAGTGAGATTTGGTTTTGATCGCAAGTGGAATAAGTAAGATATTTTTTTGCGTAATTAAGATTTAGCGATCGAAAAGTACAGTAAATTAGCGTTATACTAACGAAAATATATGGGATTTTAGAGCATACATTTTGTTTACAACCGTATTTGTTGAACTACACATAAAACCACGAGTTTCAATCGCGTGTTAGTTTAGAAAATAGCGCTAATGAAAACTAAATTCGTCGTTTAGAGAGTTCCATTAAAAAATAATAAACACAACTACACTCGTATCTATTTTACCTCACGAAACTCACAAACCAAACGATCCTTTTTCCTTTAACAAAATTACCTCCGACTAATTTTCTTTTAACAATGCAAAGACACGCGTACACTTTCTATACTCGTTACTTCCCTCATCTCTCGGCTTCATTTACGAAAAGCGCGTCAAGACATATACACACGCGTTCTTTCCCTTCCAAGTGATAGTAAACCCCCGAGCTTTATAAACACTTCAGGCGTTCACGTTTCCCACGACTTTTAATTTCCTCGTTCGTCCTCCTCCTCTCTCTCTTCAACCTACAACTACTCGACCCAAGCACGCGCGCGCACACGTAGTAATTAGATTTTCCTTCCCATAAATCGAACCATTGCACGTGCCTACATAATAACAAAGAAAAAAAAACACCTCGCACGAAAGAACCAATCGTTGGTATATACTTTCTGAAAAAGAAGAAGTTAAATTGATTCCAAAATCCCATTCTGGAAATAGACGATGAGGAAGCTGATCGTTATTATACGTATTTGAAATCACGTGTCCGCCAAAACCTAAAAATACCCACAACATACACACATTCCCCTCACACCGGTGTATATGCATCAGGTTCGCGTCCAGTCAATCCCCGCGCTCATCATAATATACAACCGCATCTAATCAATATATATGAGGCGTTCGCCAGGTGAATACACACATGATCATTCGAAGAATACATAACAACATAACTTACCGGTGCGTTTGACGGGCCCATGTCCATAAAGCCTGGCGAGGTCGATGGCCAGAGCTTGCCTAGGTAATCCAAGCAAAGCAGCGAGCGCAAGGCCGAGTAGCCATGCCAGGACGGCTGTGGTCCGGCGAGCACCGTCCTTGCTCATCGCTGTTGTTGCTGCTGCTCTTGTTGCTTCGTCGTTGTTGTCGTCGTCGTCGCGGTCGCGTATATTATACGCGTCGGTGTTTAATATATACCGCGCGCGGTTAATAACCACCAGACTCTGCGTGTATCTTATAAGTAGTATATAAGCGGAAAATGAGAGAACCGAGTGTTCAAGCTCTGACGGCTACCGGCCGACAACTACAGCTATTCTATCCGCTGCTGCTGCTTCTTCTTCTTCTTTTTCGTTCTCCTCCTCCTCCTCCACCTCGTCGTCGTCGTCCTCCTCCTCCGACGCCAGCTCCTCCGTCGTCGCCGCGCCGCGAGCTGCCGCCGCCGCCGTGGTGGTGGCCGACGCTGCTGCTGCGTGCATGCGCCAGCGGCCCCCGACTGGCTCTGCTCTGACGACGTCCAGAGACGCCACTACCACCTGCGAGCAGCAGTATTATATAGCAGCAAGAGAGAGAGCGCGAGCGCGAGCGCTTGCTGTGTACGATCGATGCGCGTACGGGCTGCTGCTGCTGCTACTCTCTCTCTCTCTCTCTCTTTGTGCGCGCCGGTACGAGCGCACCTGTACGTCTATATGTGTATATATATATATACACGAGAAGGGGTATATCCTTGTGCGAGCTGCTGCTGCTGCTACCTTTTTGCGTCGCGAGAACTGAGAGAGGGAGATTCCTCTGGCGCTTTTACTCTTGGATATATATACGCGACTTTTGACCGATGTTACTATACGCTGACGGCGCGAGAACTATAGTCGTTCAGAGTGGATTATTGTCGTCGTTTCAGTTTTTACGATAAGGTGAGAGAGAGAGAGAGGGGGGAGAAGAGAAAGAGGTTTTGCCCGGCTTTTAATGGGGATAGTTTGAAGTTGGTGGGAGATGGAGAGAAAGAGCGACGGGGTGAAGGTGGTTGTATAGACGTTTTGATGTGACCCAGAAGTAGAAGTGGTGGGATACGAGGATGATGAATGGTACGAAATGTGGATGGTGGTTGTATTGCCCAAGCTGCTATGTATGATTCAATTGTAATTGATTGCGATATTCGTATTTGCTTTGAATGGTAAAATATTGATTAAGGTGATGTATTTGCTTAGCATTGCTTACCTTGCCCTAAGGGCCGAAGGAAATTTACGTTGATGGTTGGTTGTAATATTGATGAGAGGATTGATAATAATTATAAAAATGTGATTATAAATCTTGGAATGAGGTTTTTTTTTCTAATAAATTGTAAAATCGATTATTGGAAATCTGAAACAGGTGAGAAAGGAAATTCTTTATTTTATAAATTTTGTGATATCTCATTAGTCGCTTAACTTATTGCCTTGAAGAGAAAACAGCCCTTATATATAACGTTATTATCAAAGAGGCCAACGTACCCATTGACGTACTACACGGCATAGGAATTATTAAGCAGTTAGTTTTGAATCCTAATATGCACGACAGCAACATATATCTACATTTTAATTCTGTAAATATAGAGGCATGTAGAGAGAAACCCAACGTGTGGTATACACGTACACCCCGGCATTATCCGAATTTCCGCGTGCGTTACATCCTATTAGACTAGGAATTCCTGGTACTATTTCTACGATATCTTAACGAGCGCTACGTCCCACACATACACACACATACAGCGGGCCGTTTAATAACAAAGCATTAAAACGGTTGTGTAGCCAACTCGAAGCGTTTACCTCTCTACTTCTACATCGACCACAAACGTTTTATCGAACAGCAAGAAGAACAGTGGTATAAAAGGTCAACAGGGCTTGTCGAATGTGTATATGTAGTTGGTTGCGTTTTAAGAATAACTGCGCAAATGATGGTGTAAGAGGTGAACGAGACTAGGGTCTATATAATGGTCATTAGGTTTAATGCCTTGAAAAAAAAAGAGAAAGCACAATAGTTTTGCTACTTGTTAGCAACGTGCGGTTCAGAGTTCATCGAGGGGTTACGTGAATTTTGAGTAAATCTTTGGTAGTAATCCGATTAATTGCATCAATCTCTGATCTGTATACCTAAGATGATTAGGTATGAACCGTGATTTGCTACAAGATTGATTTATCTTCTTCACAGTTATTTTAAAAAGTTTCTCAACTACTACCGCAGCTTTCCGCTATACTATACGATCTCCTTTCAATCAACACCCCCTAAAACCATTGAAAACCCCGTCACAACATCGTTTTAGATTCATACCTCAGCGACCGCGTCGAACCCAATGTACAAATACCCGATGCATCTACTACAGCTCGCTGCGCGTATCTATACGATTTACATAGATCACTCACTCTATATCCCTCGACTTGACGTCATACATCTCTCGTCGCTCTGATTCCTTACCTTTGATCCTATACCATGCACACCTCGCGTAATGTTCTAACATCTATTTGTACATATTCTCCGTTTGCACGATCTCTTTTTTTTCCTCTTTTACCATTCTGTATACATAAACATTGTAGTTGGGGCGAGGTTCAAAGGGGTGAAACAGTTGAGGGATATATATATATACACGCACCTCGAATTTCATCTCTTACGTTTTTCTCAAGAGCTCTCGTTTAAGCTTGTGTCCGCTAACTACATACTCGGTTTAAATTTCACCCCTTGCTCAGTTTTCTTCGTCCCTCTGCAAGTGAGTTTATCTCGAGTTGTCTTTGGGAATTTATTCTCGTTTTTTTTTGACTGATTCTGTTTTCTAAGTTTGGTCAAAATTTTTTTACGCTTATCAGTCAGTGTTTTCTGGATCATTTTACTTTGTCGCGTTAGTTTTTTCACAGTAGTTTTCGTTGGTTCTTGGCAGGCTGACGGTATTTTCTTTTCTCATAGCTGTTGTTTCGCGTAACTTTAATTAGCCGGTAGTTATTGTCTTGTATTGTTTAGGTGACGCTTTTTTGTCTCCCTCTCTCTCTACGTTTAACAGTTTCGTACTAAGAAATCCTTAATTTAATCCGCCAACTTACTTCTCAATTGTTCGGTGTCTGTTGGTTGTCGTAAAGAAAGCTATACTATGGGAAATGACAAACGTTTCATCTTGTACGTAATACTGTAATAAATCGTTTTACATTTGACTTTGAAATATCATTATAGTAATGTATTTTTATATTCAATAATAATCCTAGTTGTATAATTACAGCAACATAAAATAATATCTATACGCAGGCACTATTAAAGCTAAACAAACAGAGACAATAGAGGCCAACGTCACCGTAAGTCACCCCCCCCCCCCCCCGATCCACTTATGAAGTCAAACAGTCGCCGCAGGAAGCAACAACTCGGCCATAATGCGCACGTTATACACATATCCGCCTGTGTATACATGTTCCTCATGCATATCCTCTACTCTCCATTCTTCCGTCCTCTTTGTTACGCCAAGATATACGCTATACCTTTCCTCTCCATCTCTCTCTCTCTCCCTCTCTCCCTTTCTCAACAACCACTTGACCTGCTGAATAGAAAAATGAGAAAGAGAAAGAGATAACGTTTCTCTTCGCTGTGCTTTTCAACAGCAAAAACTTCAAATCCTCCGATAAAAGTTCTCTTGCTTCCGGTTATATAAGCGATAATTGCTAGAACAAACGCTGCTGGAACTGCAGCGAACAAAAAGTAGTAAGTCGTAAAGTAAAGCTAACGTATATATGTTTGGGTGCGCGTGGACGGTTACAGTTGCCGTAAAAACCTGGTTAGGTCGTAAAACCTATCTGTGCGGTGCGGAGGTGGTGTGGAAATATTTCGATTTCGGGAAAATCCTCGACTGAGAGCTATATACTCGTCGGGGTTTTCTTTTTTTTTTTTTAAGTTTTATAGTATGATTTTTGGTGTTTGTGAGCTTTTGGGAAAAATTTTGTTCTACGTATACACAAAAATGAAGTTTATTAGAAAATTCAATACTTGCCAAAAATAATCTTGTTGGTGAATAATTTGTATTCTTTTACTGTACGCGTTCGCGCAGTTATTTCTCATAGTTTTCTAGGATTTCCCAGTACCATTACTTTTACTGTATGTATTTATACTTTTACGACCCTCATACTTTACCGTAAAAAATAATTTTTTTTTATTACTCTAGCATCAAACAAATGGTGTATCTAACAGATATTCATAAATCATAGGCAGTTTATTTTTCTCTTCAACTCTATCCATAATACACGTTTAGACATAGAACAACTTAAAAATTCAAAATTTTATCTAAAATAAAATAAATTTAAAAAAAAAATCAAGGAATTCTCACCTATCGCCTAGCTATAATTCTACCTTTTTAGAGGAATTCAAGTTCCCAGGTCAGTGGGTACGTCATGCGCTCCCGTATACACTGAAGCTGTATATCAGAACAGCAATTTGAAGTTCGCAAGTGTACTCGTGTCACCTGAATACGGCATGCGGGCGGAAACCGCGCACTGTACACGCAGCATGATTCATCGCGGCACTGATGTAACACACGCGCATCGCTATAATCCAAACGTAACTTCTCTCTAAACATTCCATCTATTTGCGCAATATTAACGTTAAACAAAAAATCTAATCTAATTTGATATCATCATCCGTTTATTATACCACGCGTAGTACATCAGCTTACCTTTATAGTATATATATATATTAAATCCACCATTATTCCATTACGATCGGATAACGCGCTATATTATACGCGCGAGGCTTCGCGCATGCCAAAATTAGCGCAACAAGTGCTGCATCGTCGTCCCTCGTCGTGTTATACTCGTATATATAGCGAAGCCAATCGTCCGGCATGAATAAGAGAATATCCATTCGCTTCCTGGAATTCTGAAAAAAAAAATTGAAAAATCAATCTCTACTGGGTGCAGTCCCGTGAGATGTATATATATATATATATATAGATATATGCGTGCTATGCGCATACCTCGACTCGTTTATATTCTATACAAATGACGATCGCCTCTTGCGTCTATCGCACGCATGAATGCACAGGTCAGCAGGGAATGTATATAGAAATGTCACTTTACGAGTAACGTGACGGGTTTACTTATGCGTACAATATATGTATATCTCATCGTCTCTATTTCTGCGGTTGGCTTTGATGCTTTTTTGCGGTTGACTATTTTGATCGGTCGACGGTTGAATTTTCCTCTGTGTTCTATGGGTTTCGGTGATATATATACACACGAGTAACGTACAGGGAAAAATTGAATAAATGTTGACATATATATACTACTGAGTTTTGAATTAGATTATTTACCAAGATGATGGAGTATAAATAACGGTAAATTTATACGAGTGGTACAGAAAGAAAATTAAACATTTTCGCAGTTTAATGTTAACGACCCTGTACATTTGTACCTTGTATTTTTCAATATTTACTCAAGTTCGGTTGGATCCGTTAATTGTTTAATTAACACCTACATGTACATATATGTCGATAGTTTTGCATATGTCATTAACGACTTTGCTGACAATTTAAATTTGTATCAGCAGACGCGTGTACAGTGTTACATTTACATGGATGTAAATTTTCGGCAACGTGTTTTCTCGTATCGGAAAATACGGGCTAATTAGCGACGACGAAATAATTCTTGTTTATCAAGGATATTTTTAATTTATCATATACGTTTTGTTATAGGAAACCTTATAGTTGTTTTAACTTTACAAAAATGAACTAAAATATATAGCAAGCTAAATGTAAAGGAAAGATCGATAAGTTTCAAAAGTGAGGCGAATTCGGAATGTGGAAATACCGAACCATTTTACTCGAGTGGAAAAAAAATAACATTTTTATACCTGAATGATGAAAATGTGCTGGCATAAATAAATCGACGTAAAATTTTATACGTACGCATTATTTACATTTCAAATCAGCTACTTTATAAGCTTTACAGATCTTTCTTTCATTATATTGCGCCAAATAGTCTTTTTATCATTGTCCGTAAAAAAGATTGGTAGTTAAAGAATGGATAAAATTACTTATTGTTTTACTTGTTTTTCTTTGCAAAGAAACCGTAGTAACGATGAATAATGAATTTTTCTAGAATCTCATTTCCATATGCATGTATGTAAGAATAACATGTGCATTTTAGTTTATTATTAAAGAATATAGTTTTCACTTTTCTACATTTTGTATTTAAAAAAAATAGATACCTATATCTCTCTGTCAAATATTGCATGACAACTCTTTATAAAAGAAAGCCATACAGTATTTTGTCTTTTTTGTTATGTCTTCATCAACAATATTTACATTAATACAAACCTTTTCTTAAAATTTCTTGCACCAAAAGATACTGATATATCCATTGTAGCTTCCTTTCACATGTTTACATCATACATGTCGTATATTCATCCACTACCCCCACCACACAAATCTCTACTCTACCCTTTATTTAATTCTTTTTCCCTTTCCACGCGCCACTATATACCCTTATTTTCTTCCGTTTAACCTCTTTTTCCTTTCTTTCTCTCTTTCTCTCTCTCTCTCTCTCTCTCTCTATATCTCTGTCACCTCACTATCCATTCCTTTTCTCCTCCACTCCGGCCCCTCATTTTAATAAACTTCCACGGTACCAATTCCTCTCTTTGTCTAATCTCGTCTCTATCTATTCTCCGTTTCCTCCTCCTCCTCCTTCTTCTTCTTCTTCTTCTTTTCTCATCTTCAACCGATTCCCATCCACTCTTCTCCCCTGGATCCCTCTTCCGGTCTAATCGTCTCGACACCGACCAATCGAGCGCAGCGCACTACCAATAGAAAGAACGTATAAGGATATACCCAAGAGAGAGGGCCTCGGGGCCGATTGCTTTCCACGCGGCGACGTTCTTTCTTTCTTTTTTTTTTTGCATTGGCAAGGGTTTTCCCAAGCGGCTGGTGTCTGTGCGCGCTGCAACCTTCATCGGCGAGTTAATGCGCTTGCGTTTTTCCCGGTAGTTGCGAGAGGATTGCTCGCTCGCTCGCTCGCTCGATCGGCCTTTGCGTGGCTATATACCTTTTCTTTGAAGGTGAAGGAAGGAATGGGGATACTGTGAATGTTTCAGGAACGGATCAGGAGATGGGGGGGGGGGGGATTTATTTGATTTGATTTGGTCACGTTTGTTGGGGTGAGTAACGCGCAAAACGAGTGGATATGGTCAAGCCTACGTCATAATTTTTTTTTACTTATTTATGTGGGTTGAAAAAGTTTTTATATTTATTTTCACTGTTTTTTGTGGTTTTAATCTATTATTTTATTTTATTAAGGAGGTTCATGCGCGACTCTCCAGTCAGTGGTATATCATTTTAAAATAATAATGCTTAATATACGCAACATTTAGATGAAATTTTTAGCAAAAGATTATTACAAAAAAATTAATTATTTAAAAAAAAAACAGTAACTGAACGAAAGATGATAATCATTTTTAGTTTATGATCTTACTAAATAATAAGGCGAAAATGCGAAATAGACGTTGACAATTATGTAAATAAAAATTTGTTCGATTATTCAAATAATGTTTGTAATTAAATATTTCTTTCAAATGGTCTACAAGGTACAAATTTTGAAATACCATAAGAGAGATCAAAACTTTAAGTTTCTCTACTCTTTATGAATATTTTCTCTGATTTTTTAATATCTTTCGAAACTAAATTACATTTATGGTGTATCTTTTTGAAATAGTAAAATTACTTTTGATTAAGATCAAAACCATGTTAGGATTGAATTATACTGATGCTCGTTTTTAGCTAATAAAGTTTAAGTAAAGTCATCCTTCATTGCTTTTATCTCTGCAATCTCTAGTTCTCTCATCCGCTTTTGAAATTGTATAACTGAATTAGAACTCAGATAATTGGATGTCAAGTTAGTTGACAATTTTGCTATTCTCGTACATTCGAATGGAAATGTGATGGGCTTTTCGTGTGACGGTATCACTTATAGTAACATCCATTTTTAATCCCTCTAATTGGACATACTATTAAAAGTGGATATAGCCTTTCGAAGTCAAGTCACTTGATAATTGTTTCACATTTTAATTTAGGAACGATAAAAAAATCAAACCTTGCTTTATCTACCAATGCTTTTTAATGAAACGTACTCTGATACTATATAGACTTCAAGCAATATACGAAATGTTATCATCATTAAAAAAAAGGAGAATTAAACTAGCGAATGTCTCAGGGACCTTTAAACTTCCTTCTTCATGAAGGTATGGTGCCGCTTTTTAAAGGACGTCTAGAGGCGGCGAGGGCTCTGACGTCATGAAAATTTTAGCGTACCGTATCTTCATGAATTTTAAAAATACCACGAAATTTTCCAGACCTGACGAACAGAGTATCTACAGCTATTGTTCAGAAATGAAATGAATTTCATTGTTTCGTTAAAAAAATCCTGAATACATTCATATAATGTATTGTTTCTATTTTATAGTTATGCAAAATCTCGAAGTGATTCTTCGATATCGTAATTACTATTTAATGAAGGACAAGACAGTAAAAAAGTATCTAAGTGACAATATTATTGAAAATTTTATAAAAATTTTCTTAAAATTTAAAAGAGTTTTTATGGGTTATAATAACCAGAATTATTTACGCCACACCACAGCAATCTATTATATTACAATGCAAAAACTCTTCAGCAATTCCAGTTCGAGAATTGTTTACTTAATAATCTTATTAGCATTAGTCTCGCTAACACAATAATATCATAATAGCATATCTTGCCTCTCATGCGGTAGGAATTACAATGTCTTTGAAGGCAAACGTAATAGTAAAATTGCACACGCGGCGTGATAATAATACCTCCCTTAAACTGCATTTGTATTATTGCTATCAGCGTAAACAAAAAATTAAAAATCCAAAGAGTAGCGTAAAAATCCATGAAACAATTATAAGTAGAAGAATCCCGAAAAAATCTCGATCGTCCATTTTTACCCTTATTAACGCCACTCCGATCAATCATAGATATTACCTATAATATCGTCACCGCTGTACACACAGCAGCGTGTCTCTGTTGCGTTAAATAGAATTTCCGATCGCGGACGATTAATCTCTCGCCGTGCGCGCGTGCGACGCTCGCCGTGTGCCGTATGTCTTTTTGGCTGGCACCGCGCCAAAAGCCGAGGCTCTTCCTCCGTATAGGTATACAGTTATACGTAGGAGCCATTGTGTTTTTGGCGAGCAATCGTGCTGACTAATAGTCACGGATGGTTACCGTAAGTACTCAATTAAACACTCACGCGAAAGAGAACGAAAGGAGGAGAGAGAAAGATGATAAGCTGAGGGCGAGATAGTGATAGATTGAGGAGGACGTTTTTCCGGTTATTAATTTTTCTATCGTGATATTTTTTTTGTTTCTGTGCGAGGATGGAAATGTAAAGAGCGAAGTGTTTAGTGACCTTTGGTAAAAGAGAAAGCGCTGGTAGAGGTATTGTGTTGTTTTATGTTTAAAATGGTTAGTATTAATGGAGATATTGTTTACGATAGTTTATTTTGGTTTGTAATCGGGATCATGTTTGATATAAAAATATTAAAGGTATAATGTTACAATATTGTAAATTTCACTTTTTTGTGTACGAAAACGGCTTGATATTTTGACTTGGAACCTTTTTAAAATTGTAGAATGATTAAAAACTTGGAGCAATACTCTTGATTTTGCATAATTCGATATATTTATTTATATAGCCATGAAACAGTGACATTTACTGAGTCGGTAACGGTACGACTGCCTCTCTCCCTTAAGAAAATGTATTAACAATTTCAAAGACAAAAATATCAATAAGGAGATAATTTCACAACAAAGTTAAAATAACAAAATTACAGTTAAACAAAACCGCACATATAGTTTACAAGTTCTAGTTGTATTAGAGCATTTATTTTCAACGTTTATAAATACATTGACCCGTCAAAACTGGATGCAGCAGTAGGGTATACAAAAATATGTATCGAAAGTGTCTTGGAAATATCTATAACGTTTAATATATTATGTTTGAATTGAATAAAGGAGCCGCATCTTGCTGGAATGCAATGCAAGCGTGACCCGTGATAGAACCGGAGCAAGCCCCAGACGTTCCATCGTCTTTCAAAAATCAGTTCGATATTCTGGCTCCCCAATGGGGAGTTTATCAGATATCAAGCTGATAAGAACAGAGGAATTATGGCATTTTGATATTATTGCCCCTAAAATGAGGTAAAAAACGTGGCGCTTTGCCTACTAGCAATGAGATAATGAAATAAACAACATATAATGAAATAAATAACAAATAATACGAAACACACAAAATAAATTAAAACAGAACTCCACGCACGAATATTGATACAAAACCGACTATATGAAAAGCTAAAATGGACCTGTGTATAACGCATGGCCACCCGAAAAATTTAGTGGAAAATTCAGCTACAGTTTTCGTAAGAGGATTATCGAAGCCACGTGGAAGAAGCTGCGACGCTGAAACCAGCTTTAATACCATGAATGGCACTCTCTCTTAGTATCCTATATATCATATTTTTCAATTGTCAATTATTCTTAATAAAAATCATAAAGAAACACTTTGTAATCAAATTCTTTCTATCCTAAAAGAATATCTTGTATATTAATATTTGATACGCAATATCTCGAAAGATAAATTAATTACTACATTCCACTTTCAAACTATGAAACCTCGTACACATAGTTTCGTATCTCGGAAACAGAATACTCGCATTCTTCAAAAGATAAAACTCAAAACAGAAGTAACATTATATGTCGAGCCGTATATTTTCCTGGAGAAAGAATTCGCGCTTACCGCAGATATACGCGAAACGACAATGAGAAATGCTTCAAAAAAAGTCTCAAAGCAAATTCATTCAGTTTATATATTTCTCCATAGAGATATATCACATCAGACATATGGGATATATATACACAGAACATTTTTCTCGCAGTTTCGCGTGACTTTACATATCAAAGCCCCCGTTATACGAGCAATTTGAGTAACTCTACATGGCACTCGACTCTATCTTCCCCGGTAGGTTATCGCTTCTCGTGCAAATGTACAATGCGTTTATATATAGGAGTTTCGAAAAGTTGCGGCGCAAGTAATGATCAAGTGACTTGCGAAAAGTTGAGTCGTATTGACTTTTGGCTTTGTCGGTCCGGCCGCTCATGAATATTTAACGTTACGTCAATAGGGAATATCGTTTTTATACAAAATAACAGTGCCTTATTAAATATGAATGCGGTGTGCCCTCTGAATAATGAATAGCCCTCATCTTTGTCAATGTACTCTTTATATTTCACCGGAAAAGTGTAATATCCCATGTAAAAATCTGTTTTTTAGCGAAACAAAATTTTAACGTAATTTGCACGCACCGACTATTTCACTTCGTTAAAAAATTTTTAACGTACTATCACAATATTTTTTTTTCAGCACATCGAAATCATCGGTCTGTATTTTGTACAAAAATATCGAAATCTCTGTAAAAAAAACGTTAAAATTACTTCCAAAATTATATTATCGACCGGAAAATTTCCCATTGTTTGCACATGTTAATATTACCGTGCGTACAGCCTATAGCGTACATACAAACACTCACACACATATATATATATATATATATAAGCAAACTTATATACACTTTGTCGATCCACCCACACGCAACCCTTTTATCTTTATGTGTTTAACAAGGATCGGGAGGGTTGGTTTAATGCCAAAGGGACACGTTTCACGGCCTATCAGCGTCGAATAAAATTGAATTATTACCAGCCGCCGCATGGCGATAGCCCGCACGTCATCCGGCCCTCTTATACCTTCGATACGCTTCCCTCCACATGTATATACTTGTGTTGCCTATACAAAAAAAGGGTAATCCTTTGCAACGTCGTCGTCGACAAAACAAACCCGTATGTGTATATATACCTATACATGTGATTCGATCCGTGCAACAGGAGAGACCGAGGAGAAAGTATATAGGAGGTAAACGCTCCAAAAAAGGGTGAAAAGAGAGAGAAAGAGAGAGGGGCAGAGGAGAAAGGGAAATTACCGTCCTGACGCACTCGCGCTTGCGTCCCTGTCTCATCGATTCCACATATATACGCGCTGACTCGCGTAAAACGCAGGAGGAGGCAGGTGAATGAGAATATGTATATACGTGGACAATAGGGAGGTGAGATGTGAATGAAAAAAAAACGGATATATAAGAAGGAAGGGAGAAAGATAAATCATTCGTGGAGGCGATAGGGGGGTTTGATTCGCTTTTGATTTAGATTTATAGCAGAGGACGGTTGAAGTTGTTTCAGCCTCCTGGGGGAAGGGAGACAATATATGCTATATAATATAGCGATGAAGTTCAATGCCGTCGTGGTCCTGGAATTATTGATAACCGGGGACGACGATTTGTTGATGTCACGACGAAGGTTAAAGGGAAGGGATGAATTGGATGGATCAGTTGCGTATATGTATAATATGGATGTTTGAAGAAATGAAAATCCGAAATATCCGTTGATATATTAGAATTCTATGTTTCTAAGGTAAAAACGCTTCCTTTTTTTAGTAATAATATTTTCTTTTACTGGGAGATATATATTTAGAGTTGTAAATCAAAACAATTATCCGTGCGTTATATATAAGCGGAAATTTTTATATCCAAAGTTTATATTAATTCGTTTAGTTTTCTTTATGTACAAGGATTGTATTATCTCGGAACTGTAGCCATATAGTACGATTCCATGGCGAACTGAATTGCTTATCTGATTATATCTTGATTCATAAATGGTGTAACAGTCGTTTAAAACTGAAGATATAAGGTTATAAATGTCAAAGGGATTACGCATAGCGACGTAGCTGCGATTAAAACGACTTGTGACGTTCCACATTTTTGTTTTAAAGGAATGGGAGAAACTTTTTATGGTACAGAATTCTCGTCGAGTTTGGCTTATATAGCACTGGTATCATTGGATTTTAACGTATAATTTCAAAATACGATTATGATAAAAGAGGATCAAACGTTAAAGTATATATACTGCGCGGAAAATGAATTTCTGTGAACTTTTACATTGAACGGATTAATTTATGAATTGAAATACGTATATCGAACACAATTAATATTCTAAGAAAACAATGAAATGATCTTAATTGCATAAAGAACATATTTTCTTGTACGTAAATATAGAGTAATTGAATGAATGATTGACATGTCTAATTTACTTTAGTATAGTAAACCCCGTATTTGATTTGATGTGAATTTATTGCTCACTCAGAGGCGCGGTATTCCCTAAAGTACCGAACAGTGCAGTGTAACTACCTTAGGAATTAACGCATTGTAACACGTAGCAGCTAATAATGAAGACGTAACGAAGTGATTCTAATACGGATTACAGGAAGAGCAAACAATATCGATAATGTAATATGAATTTAGCAAAAAATACAACTAAGAATGATCAATTAGATTTTATATTGATAATGACATTTGTGTATTGATTGGTATGAATTTTAAAAATTAATTACTATTCGAATAAGATATATAAATATATAATAACTTGAATCCGCTTCAAAATATAATTTATTCTTGTTTTTTTTTTCATAAAAAATGCATTTACTTTATTATTCGTTAAGACAACTGAAACGGTATAATTAAAGTTAATGGAATTTCAAATATTAAACATTGCATGCTGTTGAATTCACGGATACACGAATACTCCATAAAAATTGAGTGCAGTATACTTAAAAGCCATGTTAAAAATTTTAACGATCGTTTTAAAACTATTCGATCCAACGGAACAGCAGAATATCCAATAGCAAATTTACCCAATGTTGTTGCGAATGGCGAAACAAAATGTCGTATCGATTCGTTGAGATCGATGAGCAAATGAGTATTTTAAAGAATAGCTGATAAAAATTTGCATAGAGGGTATAAGAAGACGAATAAAAATAGTTCACGACGATATTTTATAAATATTTTTTTTGCCTAATATCAGCATTTTATCCGATTTTTTGTTTTATTTTTATTTGCTTTGTTTATTTAGATATTGACGTTCGTTCTATCGAATGCAACAATAAATATACGTATTATTAAAACAATGATTTAGATTTTTGTGTTTATTTTATATTTTACTCTCTAAAATAATAAATAATATAAATGTAACAGAGAATAATGGGCAACGAAAAAAAGCAAAGAAAAATGTTCAATTTTTCGTTTTAATTTAGCACGTAGCGATCGTCCCTTTCATTTAAAAAGATAGGAGACTTATAATTTGATCCCTTTAGCCAAAGTTTTGATAGCAATTAAAATGAAACTGAGCAGCTATTGGAAAAATCCTCGGCGTAATTGCAAAGAAAAGCGCTGCGCTGCTCAACCCTTAAAGACATCACCATTAATTTGCAACGTGATCACATTGCCTATATCTTTTTTTTTCATTCAAATTTGCACTACATTTTTGGAATTTCATTTAAAATTTTTAAATTATTAAAATTTTCATCAAACACTTTTCCAAGCCACCACCCAAATAGCGCAGCTACAAAGAGTTTTTATATTACGCATTCGTTCAAGCATATATCCTACTCTATCGCCATCAATTTCCCAACAACAACAACAACAACAACAACAACAACTGCACACCTGACTTTTCCATAATCACAACCCATATCCCATCGTCACTCACCATTCGTTTCATTCCTCGTACCTCGTATACTACATATCCATCAAAACGTCGATTCTTTATCTCTGACCAAAATTTTCCTATATACACACATCTCTCTCTCTCTATCTCTCTCGTTATCTCTCTCTCTCTCTCTCTATCGCTGTCTCTGGAATTCTTAATCCAGAACGTGCGGGTGAAATTCAATTAGCACTTTGTTATTCCAGCAAGCGGCTAATCGAACGCTCTATACGTTGGTATATGTGTGTGTATAAACGTGGCTGGGTTATAAGAGGATTCGCAGTCGTTGCGCTTCTCTATGCTATCCGTCCACAGGAGGAATAATAGAGACAAACTGGCTGGGCGATATTGCGCTCCATCAAAATTTATGAAGGTGCGAGCGCTCGTCGTCGTCGTCGTCGTTGTTGTTGTTACTGCTATTGCGCTGGAATGTATGTTGCTAGCGTGAAGGGAGATGGAGATGCATCGGTTGCGTGTGCGGATGAACCTGGTGTTTTTTTTTGAGCGACGAGGACAGTGAGGAGATACGAGGTTTGGTGTGATGGAGGTTTTAAAATTTTTTAAATTATTTTGCTTTCTTTATGGTACGATATAAGTTGGATTGATTATAGGGTTGAAAAAGATACGTAGTTTTGGTAGGTTGGAAAATAATTAAGGCATGATTTATTTGAAATAATTGAAATGATATTTTAGTATTTCTATACTTAACATGCGATTGATGTTATTATATAATTACTTAATAATAATAACAACTAATCATGCTCTGCGAACAGCATTACGGCAACTATTATTAATATTATGTTATAATTATTGAAAATCAAAATTGATTTATTATAAAATATCACGGTTTTTAATTTTACATCATACTAAAATTAAGTAATGGTTTCATTATGATACAATTTATATTGTATAATGAAAATGTTAAATTATTTGTTAACTCGTTGTTAGGAACTACCATTAAAGTTCTAAATTGATGTTAAGATACAGGATCTTGTTATAATGTTACATGTACAGTGGTTATCATATTTCTGAATAAATATCTGACTAAAGATGGTAATTTCTACACTCATTTATGTAAAAATGCGGTCTTATGGCTACACTAATTTTCTCATTTTCATGAATTACGTAAATGTCAATTAGATAGTCAATAAATTTTTACCAAATCATACCAACGTAATAAATATCTAGATAAGGTCTGACTAAACACATTATTTATTGCTTATATTAAATAAAGTACTGAAATATTTTTCTTTCATTATGATTAATTCAAAAGTTAAATATGTTTTTTGACAATTATTTAATAAGTTAGTCAAATAAACTCAAAATACGGTGATAAATATATACATATACGACTAAAGAAATAACAAATTCACACGCGGCAGTTTCATAAGTCCGGAATAATAAGTTTCACGGTCTGGAATAATTTTTGAGTTTGATATCTCAGGACAATGACGACTCGCGAGTTGAGAAACTAGTTCAGAGATATTTTACGGTGAACTTTCCGAATTTACACTCTATTACAATGCATTTCCCAGGGCGGATACGCGATCTCAAGAATCGCAGGTGTCCCTTGCTAATTTCCGACAGAATTAACTAGTTAAAATTATGCGATCGTGCGGCTGCTTAGCGATGCAAGAATGTAAATATATCATCCGCGAATAATTATGACAACAATATAATAAAACTATGTTTGTATAACTGAATAATATATCAGATATAAAAGAATATTGTGTATACTTATGAATATTTAAAATACAATGATTAACAAACAATTAGGACATTAGAATATATGATGTATATTATATGGTGGTTATGTAGATTTTTTTCTGACATGAGCTATGTAGTTTATTATTTATTTGGTAATTTTTCGTTTAATTATAAAATATAGAAATTTTTAAATAAATAGCTTTAATATTTCTAATGTTTTGAATGTATATGATCATGTACATATTTTGAGTCTACGTAAAATTTTTCCTATATTTATAAATCCAGGGAAAATAAGTTTTATATTCAAAATATCAAACAAGTAGATTTCGACGAAATACTTTACCTTTGTTCGCATTTCATCAAATATTAGTCGCAGTATCGATTTCCTTATGCTGAAAAACGAAAGAACACTTTGTTAACTTATATTGTGCATTAACTGGTACGTACTATATTGATTTTTATAAGTACACTATTAATTTTTATCAAATATGAAATTTGATCTGTTGCACAAACAAGTAAAAAAATTATACAATATTTTTAAATTTGACGTCATTGTGTACATTGCATTGATATTTTACTGTAGCAGAAAACGTTTTTTTAAAATAATTGCAAAATGATATATTCTTAATCAGGAACATGATACCTATATATCTTGAACATAAAATCAGAAACCTCAATTATCCATAGTCAATACATTCAATTCAAGTGAAACCTCCTCTATTCCTTCTTCACGTTTCTTGATAAAACAAACAAAACCAAAAAACCTCCAACTCCGACGAACCTTCGACCACGACCACCGGAAGCCAATTACACAGCCGAATCCTCTCGACTATATCGGTCGACTGGTCGCTCGCAAAAACCATGCCAAACGGGGCAGACCACACACGGCTGGCTGGGGGAAGCAATTCGGTGATGCGAGACGATGAGACGCGCGGCTTACCACGCGCGTCTATATGGTATCCCAATGGACGACGCGACGCAACAGGCGACGAGTGAGTAGAATGAAAATACCGAATTAAATTACCCGTGAGGTATATCCTCGTGTTTGGATGATTATGCAGTAAATTCGTGAAGAATTCGGATTGTAGTTAATTTAAATGAAAGGGGTGATATAGGGTGGCGAAGGTTTTGGGTGTGAGGGAAGAGAGAGTGATGGTGAAGAGGAAAATTGGGTGTAGGTTGTAGTGAAAAGATGAAATAAAACGTTTATGTATTGGTGAAGTGGGTATAAGAAAAGAGATATATATATATATATATACGCATGAATAAAGGGAGGGTCGTTCAATAAATTGTATAAATATATGAGGTATGAGTAAATATGGACTTTTTAAGTCTTACTTTTACTTTTGAGGTACATGCATTAAAGTTGTCTGGTAGAATATCTATAGAGAGAGATAAAATTGTATTAGTATGATTTATAAAGAGTCCTGCATATAACGGGCGGGAAGCAACAAAAAAAAATATAACGGTGACATAATTCAAAACAACTTTTGTAAAATTTATTTTTACTTCAACAATGTATTGTTCAAAGTTATGAATAATGTTTTAATTCCGAGAAATTCAGTTAACTGTACGTAGTTAGCGCATACAGAATAATAAAAAATTTGAAATAAGATTGAAATAAAGTAATTATTTTGAAATTAAAATCAATTGAGTAGAAATAATTTACGCGTACAAATTATTTTTTTTCAAAATATATACAAACTTTTAATTCTTTTGATTTTACAAGGACGAATTTACAACGAATTTTTTATTCTGCAGTCGTAGCGCTGTGCGTGTAATTGAAAATACGAGGTATACAACCAAAAAATTCGACTAGATAGTCGTCATTTGTTATTTTTATCTCTCGTCGGTGCAATTCACCAGCTTTTTTTCACTTTAAAACGGGGAAACATTTCTCAAAACAGCTGCGTGTATTTTTTTTATACTCTCAATTAGTATATTAACGACGAGAGCGCAGGTATATATATATATAATTGAAAATGCAAAATAACGAAATTTCAAAGCGTGATTATATGCGCTAAAATTTGCTCGGGCGAATATGTGCGAGACACCATAGGGTCGAATTGATTGTGCCCTCGGTAATTGGCATAACGCAACGTTGGCTGAATTCCAATTAGTAATTTTCGGCTCCGCCTACTTACAACGTTGCACCTGTCCGCGTATTAATACTCAATTATTGCGTAGAAATAATCACGTATTTGCGTATTAAATATTTCTCTGTGATAATGACATTTAATTAATAGAAGAAATGATAAAATTTAACATTCGCTTGTATATAGCGATGTAAAATTTAATATTCTTTATTTTTTAAAACTGATACTGTAAAACCTGTGATTATTCTAGGTACAAGATTAATTTGTAAAATACATATTTACATCATTTAATTTACCTGTTAATTAATAAATGTAACGAAATATTATTTAAATTATATTTATTTTTTCTATGCTGCTGGTAATATTTATAATATAAAAATGAAATTCAGTATTGTATGATATTATGTACATATATTTTTATAAAATATATAAATTGGGAAATGTTAATTATGAATAAATAAAACAGACTTTAAAAAATCAGTTCCTTCGTATATTACTTTTCATTCCATTCTCCTCCTAATTTTCTTCTTTCCAACTCTATATTTTATAAAAAGTCAATACGGATGTGTATACACGCCTATATATATACCATATTCAATTTGTCGGATTTAAATGAATGGAACAGGGCATACTTTTCTGATTTTCTTTTCATAAAACATGTTTCATAATTTAATTTTAAAAAATATTCAAATGATTACCTTTTTATTAAAAAAAAATAAATTCCATGTAACATCACGGTCGCTCTGTTCATAATCAAAATCCAACTGTCAATGAGAATTTAATTTAAAAATATTTGAAAAAATATAAATCACATTCATCTTTAAATAAGAGAAAGTAAAAAAAAAAAAATTATTCATCCGCCGAATTAATCGAGAACTCAGAATTACTCTCGTGCTTATAATTAATCATTCGCAGTCTCAATACAACGATTATACTATAAAGCAATAATCTATAACGTTCACTCCTTCCCATTACACCCACGATTCACCGTCTTCTCGAACCACGCAGCCGCCCAACAGCAGCGTTTATATCCTTGCAACCCAATTGAAACGTTCCATCAAAGCATAGGTAACAACCGCATGCTGGAAATAACGAGCCACGAGTCAAACGTCGTCGTCGTCGTTGACGTCTACACGCAATCGGTTAATTGAATCCACTCCCACCTATATATAAACGCTATATACGCGTGCGAATATATATATATATATATAACAGTTATATATCGAACGATAGCTCCAGGTGCGCGTGGTTATAACAGCTATGTATATTTATTCGCGAGAATAAGGAGTGGTGAGAGAGTACAGGTAGAGGTAGTGTGCCTTGGTTGGGTGATTGTTTAGGAACGGAATAGGGGAAAGGGTCGACAGGAAATTGCGGGTTGGGGGTATAAGTTGTTGAGTCAATGTTTATTTCGATGAAGTAATTGATTGAGGGTTATTTTTTGGTTATATGGTTTTATACGAGAGATGTGCAAGTTGCTTTCGTTTATGTATATAATAAAATTTTTAATTGTATGAATTTATTGGTATATCAAGCGTAACGAGATATTATATGTTTCATATAGGTAGCTTTAAAATCAGAACGAGTAATTTTTCAGGCAATCATTAATATTTCACATATGTATACGATATCTGAATATGAATTGAGATTCTAGAAAAAAAACTACGCATAATGTCATGTCACGTACTCGTAAATTCTAAGAGTCATTCGCCGTGTAGATTTAGTAACGATCGATGCTATCGTAAAAATTCATGCGCTAGACTCATTAACTCCAAAGTGGAACTTTGATAATATACCTTTTTGTAGGTGAACAAGCAGATGCTAAATTTTTATCGAGACATACGTTTACGTAAAACTTTGATCATTTTTTTTTATATCCTTCTTAGTTAAAAAAAATCCTCACTATACTTTTAACATTAATATTGTTCGTTGACTCTTAATTACAATTGAGGTTCATACTCTCGTAACCATATTTCTATATAGTAACACTATAGATTTCAATTCTCTAGCTGGATTCAATCTACAAAATTTATAATCCATACAAACATATTAGACTCACGAACCCTCACGACAAAAATTACCACTTTCCTTCCATAAATTACACCGATTATATACTACACCTAATTACAAAAAGCCCATAGCTATAATACACAACATCATCGCCGCTTCGTCGTCGTCGCAGTTGAAAAGTGCTTGAACCCTCTTTGCGCGCGTATATACGGGGCAATCCCGAAATCCATCAACCGCCAATTAAAATACGCCGTAACGCTGCGTTACGTAACAGCGCAGGGGGGGGGGGGGGAGAAATTTTAACGAACCGGCCGCAGGCGTTGTGAGTTGGTAGAGAAGGGGATGACGAAATTAAAGGCATTCGCGTCGTCGTTTCGGTAACGGTATACTGTTGCTGCTGCTGTTGGTGGTGGTAACGGCTAATGCCCTCGTGCGGCTTGTGCACTTTGCATTCGCATACATAGATGCATATCCGGTGTATGGATTATAAGCGGCTTGGTTGTGGATGAGTTTGAAAGGGAACCGTAGAGAGGTGGGGCAGGTCAATGTGTTTTTCTTGAATAAGAGAATAAGTGGAGAGAATGGGTAAGATGGTAGGATGAAATATTTGGGCTCGTATAAGGTTTCGGTTGCGGATTATTTATTTGATTATAGAGGCAATTTAGAGTATACGTGTATTTTTAATTTTGAATTAGGGTTTATTTTATAAGAATAGACAATCGAGTTGTTTTATTTACGAGGAGAGTAGTTTAAAATGATGATTCTTTTAGAAATGAAGCAATTGAATTACTCAATTCTACTCCCTCTGCGAGATTCTGCTTCTGAGTAATTAACAGACGACTAAATTACTCTTCGTCTACCGACCGGCGTTTCGGATTCATTCTAAAAATGACGACTAATTAGAATACATTGTCAGACACGTATTATTATTTAACTAAAAATTTTAATAAGTAGAAAAAAACCCTAAAAACATTGAAATGAGTGTATAGCTATAAACGCTGTAAAAATTGAAAAAGATGTTTATTAGATTGCATTGAATTATTTTCCATCTCAGGTTCTACCTGGACCACTTTAAGCTCCACAACAATCAAGATAACACGAAAAAAAATTTTAAAAAGCTTTATATTACAAATTGTCTCAATTCGGTGTGTGATATAAGAGCATTACCTCATCATCTTACCTTCCACTATACCTTACCCTATAATAATTCTAATAAACAACGACACCAGTGAAACACTTGAACACAATATACTTTTCCCTTCGCCACACACACATATATTTTTTGTGACCCATCAACATCTTTCCACCCACCGCATCGTTTACATTTACCACTCCCTATGCTATTCCTTACCTCAGGGATGGCACTCGCATGGCAATTTACTTACAGCGTTGGATAACGACAACCCATTCACATGAGAGAGAGGAAGACTCGACGGGTGGTTGCCGCGTAAGCTCATATCGTTATAGTCGTTAGTCCGGGCGGCTTTATCGCTATATATATATATATATATATATATATAGTATGCGAGAAGCGCGTGGAGAACTAATCGCGCGATGTATATATAGATGTTGACCTTGCTCCAACTAACGTGAAGAACCGAATTATCTGATGTCTGAGAGGTTTGGTACAGAGGTTTCCTTGCTCTCTCTCTCTCTCTCTCTCTCTCTCTCTCTCTCTCTCTCTCTCTCTCTCTCTACAAGAGTCGTGTATATACATATACAAACAATT
>JAWWEQ010047172.1:0-16351 GCA_035583055.1 Torymus tubicola | reverse complement strand
TATATATGTGTGTATGGGCTCACGCGCGGGATTGATTTCACTGAAGAGTGCGAGATAAATAGACGAGAAAATCTCGCGTGCACCCGTTTGATGCGTGATTGACGGGATTTTTCAACGGTGCAGATTAATACACCGACGCTTTTAACGCGAGACTAAAAGTTCAACGCTAGAGCCCGTGCACGTAATAGTAACTCAAAAGTCTGACTTTTGCAAAATTGATTTTACAGGCGTTCGCGAGAAAGCGCGAAAGAGGAGTGTGCAAGTTGGCCCCCGCGCGTATATTCAAAGTGAAAATCGAGAGAGAGAACGGATAGAGCTGGAATATTGACTTTTACATCATCGTGAAATGCATGCAGTTAAAAATGAAATTCAGCATCCTACCAGTACGAGTATATATCTATAACGGTCCATTAATAGAAGTTTCCTCTCTCTCTCGTGCCGTACGATCGGAATAGGAAAATATCTAACGATGCGAGCGCGCGAAGATTTGATTTCCGCCCCGGTGGGAATATCGAGTGTATGAAATATTAGGCCATCAAATCCGATATCCACTATCGCGCGCGCAGCCCCGCGTGCTTTAAAGCCCTGCTGTGCAGGGCCATATGCGCGCGTCCGTTATCTAAAACGTTCGAAAAGCTCTCTTCTTCTCCAATATGGCCTTTCTCATCTCTCTCGCACGTACATACATTCGACGTGAAATTGCGCTATATATATATACGTTATACTCTCTTTAACGAGCGTGCAAACGCGCGAAATCGCCTAATCCAATAAGACGCGAGAAAATTCGATCGGTGCAATTGAGCGCGTCCGAAAATCGAATGATTCGGGTTATCGCGAGCGCAAAAAGAGGGTTACATTCGCTCGCTCTATCTCTCTTTGCAAAAGGTTGAGTATACAGTAGAGCGTGTGCATGCGCAGTCGCGTCTCTCGTCTATATATAATAATGGGAGAGAATGGCGCATTATGTAAATTAGAGCGGACTGTCTCTAACAATGTTACGTCTCTCGAATAGGCCCCGAAACATTATTTAATTCGCAACAATGACGTCCTACTTTCTTTTGTCGCAGATAATGGCGCTGCACGACGAGAGAACGTGCGCTCGCACGCACGATGTATTATGACGTCGAAGGGATTTTTTTCGGGCGTACATCTCTCTCTCAATGTTGTTGTTGCGCACGCCCGCGCAAGAGTGAGAGAGAGAGAGAAATCGAGTGAGGGATTCCGTCCGTGCTTTGAATTCGCGATTGTTTCGCTGAATGAGCATTGAATGGGCTGGAGGAGAGTTACCGTGAGTTATAATTAGCGAAAAATTTTAATGTTCAAAATTTTAATCGGATAATAGCTCTGATAAATAATGTAGATCTCCGACCTTTCACCTTCTATGGATATAGTTCGCATATAGCTCTGCGAGGCCTCCGCGATGTTGTATAGAACTTACCTGTAAAATAAAGAAATAAAATACCATTAGTTTAGGTGTATATTATTAAGTATTAAAATATATAGATAAATATCAGCAGATTATTGGATATTAATATACACTTTATTAAACAGGCACGCGTAAAAACGCGCATATATAATTAGATAAAACCGTCTTTTAATCTAAACTATTGAGAAAACGGACATTTCATGTCCCATAAAAATCGTAAAATAAGGTAATGTCTTATCTTTATAGCGTGCAAAAAGATTATCGAGCGTATTTTTATCCCCGCATTACGAGGTGTGTGTGTGTATATATATACGTACACGTATATACATGTTTGCATCGTTCTCTCGCTAGGCATAAAGAAATGGAGTGGAAAAAGTCGCGGTCATTGATTTATGCAAATATCCCGTTTCGCTTTCATAATGTCAATCCCACACACGAATGTTTGAGCCGCCCGTTAAATTATCGGATCGAGTTTCCAACGCGAATGTATATATTTATTAACAACAAATAAGACAGAAATATTTGCCTCAAGCGCGTATACACTTGTTCCAACATTCCTCGACCACACGCCGAAAGCAAATCCGAGGTTCATGAATATAGCGTGCGGCATGGTCGAAGACTGCAGTCTACACCAGATCGAATTAACGCCAGCTAATACGACGTGAAAATTCACCGTCCTAAGATTTATTGCGACTCGTCGTCGTCGTTGTCGAAAACGAGGATTGTCGTCTATATGATGTTTCCCGCGTGCTCTGAAGACTCTCTCCGAGAGTGAACACGCATCGCTGCTGTTTGTATTTGGTAAATATACACGCGCCTTTTCTCTCTCTTTCTCTCTCACTCAAATCGATCGCGCGCGTTTTATCGATCATCGCACGACAGTGCTTTGCTCTCTTACTCCTCTTCGCGGCGGAGCCTCGTCGTCGTCGTTTCCGCTAAATTTAACCCAATAACAGCATCGTTCGCCCGACGAAAGCAATTTTGTCCGCTCGTCTCTTTCCCCTCTAGCGTCTTCGCAACAACCCTCCGCGCGCGGGAAAAGCCAAACTTGAGGTAAACCGTATGTCTGCGCGGGTATACACGTATCCTCGACGACGACGGCGGCGGCGACATAGTCATTCCGGCTTGTCTTTTATGAAGTTCCCAACAGTACTTCCTGATATACATGGTTCGAGACCGTGAGGACGACGCGTGCCTTTCAAGCTTTGGGTCAATTCGCGAGAGCGCGCGCGACCCGTTTTGGTCTCTCTCACCTCTGCCTGCGTCTGTATATAACCGTGTGCGCACTCTGCGGGGGGGAGTAGTCGTCTCTCTCTCTCTCTCTTTCGTCGACTCAATAAAGCGACCGTTTCTTCGGATGAATTGAGGCGCGGCGAGAGCAGGCGCGCAGAGTCTGTGTATAGGACTCGAGAAGAAATAAAGCCAAGGAAACGTTTCCCCTTTTTTTTTTCTCTTTCACTCAATACGAGGCGCGCATGTATAGTGCGCGCACGTAAGCGAGATTACGCTGATGAATGGAGGGTTAAATTGTTGTTTGGGAAAAGTGTGATGAGGGTTCTTTAATGAGAAAATTCGTGTAATAACAGCGCGTTCGTCGTACATGTATATATATATCATTCGTTTGATAAAGGAAAAAATGGCGTTATAAAATGATTGCGTCATAGTTACTTCTATATCGTAGTTATTTAATTTAAAGATCAGAAATGTTAAAAATGTACGACAAGTTATCTGTTTTTAATAAATAATTTTGACGCGTGAGAGGTAGAAATGTAGGTCAACCATTTCATCTTTTATAAGGAGTGTCTGGAGGAAAATTCAGTTAAATCTTAAAATTTCTTGTTACCAGGGAAGCTATAAATGCGCGCCTTAAATTTTTTACTCTCTTTTATTCGATGGAGTAATTAAAAGCATAAAAAATCTAAAATGCATTTAACCAAAATCAATTACACCTGAGCCAATCTATATATACATATATATATATACACATACACAAAGCCGCCTAGCAGCAAGGAAAAGAATCGTGCCTCTCGCATCTCCCTTGCTATTTCATAAACAACCCTTAAACAATCCAATTACCTCCCAATGAGATTTCCCGGCTAGAAGCACCGCACTTTTCCAATCACAAAGACCCTGCGTTCGCTCTCGCACGTCCCGCGAGCGGTTTATCGATTAAAAATAGAGGAAATAAGAGAGAAAAAAAAACGCACGCCAGCTCTCTCTCTCGTCCATTCGATTATCCCGTGGGAGGAGTGGGCAGCTGCTGTGCCTCTATACAGACTACTCCTTATTACCTCTATATACTATATAATATTGGCTGCTGTGAGAACGAGAGAGGGAACTCGGCTGCTGCTGGAAAGCGCGAGGAAAAATCGCAGATATATAAGTCCCCACTCCCTGCACGTATAATACGCATAACCTGCGGAATCCGAAATGAATATATCGGTCTCTCGCGAGTGCGGCACGCGCCAAGCGCGGAAAGTAAGTAGGCGGAGGATATATATATAGTATAATGTAGAACGGGAGAGGAAAAAGCACGCGTGGCGTAAAAGTACGCGCGGACCTGTGAAGGCAACGTATAGTATATAGAATCTCGTGTATATATGTATAGGTGAGCAGCTCGCTCGTATAGAACGCGGACGCCCGTTTCCTTTTGCTTGCTATATTATATATGCGTATATCTTGGCGTTCGTAAAATTCGCGTGAAGGCGTGCGTGAAAAGAGAAGGCGCGCGCGCGGTGAGATGAAATTTTGAAAATCCAGAGGAGGCGGCGGTGTGGCGCGTCGTTGTGCGAGGGATAAGAAATGGCGACTTTAAGAGGAGTCGATGGCGCGAAACGGGGAGAGAAAAAGGGATAGCGAATATTTTTGGTGCCTGGTGGGATCAAGGAGAGCACGAGGCATTTTTCACAATGAAATCACGGATATATTCCGCAAAACGTGACCGGAATTCCGTGTATACATTGACTAAGCTTTTTGTCATTTAAATCAGAATATATGATATTTCATATGTGTGTAAAGAGATAAAAAAAAAGATGCGTGGGCTTTTTTTCATTAAATATACGCTCGTACAAATAAAGATAAAAGAGATAATGTTTTAATAATAGTCGCTGGTGCGAGAGCACGTAAATGACCGCAAACGAATCTTTGCTGCTGCTGCTGCTGCTGCTGCTGCTTCGATTTCTCATTTATCATTTATTTTCTTTCGCAAGATGTATTTACGCTCCCGCTCGGCGAGAAGTTTTGCCCAATGCATAAATTATAAGCAGATAACTACCATTGAAAGCTAGTTCCTGAAACGTAGTAATGGACGAGACTATGGGTAATTGGATTGCGATGCGTGATTTTTGGCAAAAAGAAGTTCCCTGAAACACCGTTTCAATAATGCATTAACACGAATGCTATACTGCCCTCTACCGCCTCTCCCAGAAGTACTATTTGTATTTTTTATCAAATGCTCGAGGGACTATGGATATGTATATATATTCCGCTGAAACTGTGGGAAAGCCTGGAGTGCGGAAAATAAGAAAACAAGTCGAGAAGGAAGAATATTGAAGGACTATGAATATAAAATCTTACAACTGTTGGATGAAATAACTTATAGCGTATGCGGTTGGCGTTTCTAAAGTTACACTTTACAGCTGTTAAGATACAGAAAACGAATGTAACAAGTGTCAGAAGAAGAAGTTTTTAAATAAATCAATGTATTTTTTCAAATTTTTCTCGTTATACTTTATTATCAATGTATATAAATTACCTTATCTATAATTTCCAAAAGATTTTTTTTATTTTATTCAATAAAAACGTTATACTCTCGTAAATCAGTACGACCTCTACAAGTATATCAACAATCACTTGAAACCTGCTATACCTCTAGTCCTTCCAACATCAACCATCAACTATTGCATTTACATTCTGTTTTTATTTTTTTTTTTTTTTAAATTTCCGCCCTCCTACGCTCACGTTTAAAAATAAGCACATTCGTCCCAAATGATAACGAACCGGAAAGAACGCGAGCGCGCAAAGGTGCGGTATGCGCGCGAAAATACCTTCACGCGCGCGACCGTATAATATAAAATCGTTTGCAATCGAATCCACACGCGAACGTACACATATATACATATATATGTATATATATATGTATATATGTACGCAGACAGGCGGTGAACTGGCAAAGAGAGCCCGTATTATATCCAAGTCGCGTTGCCGCCGTCGCCTTCCCTTCACCGGCACGCGCGCGCACGTTTATATGGGCGGCGACGGCACGAAATGGAATCAATTAATAAGTTCCTTGTGCGCGTGCACACGAGCCTGGGCTAAGTACAGTCCCTTGCAAAAATCTTGCCGCGGCGTGAAGAAGAGGAGGTCGCGTTGTTGGTTATCACGCGCGCGCGCGCACCCTCATAAGCAGTTGCTACCGCGGCAATCGTGAACATCTCTTCGACGCGTATATTATATATATATATATGTATGGCTCAATTCGTATAATTTTATCTTAATCTCGGAGAGTTGGGGGCGGCCGCTTATATCACCCTCATGTGTGTATTTATCACAACTGACTGCTGTGGGTCGTGTGTGTGTGTGTGACTCGGAATGTAAACTGCTTTACAAAATGATGACTCTTTTATCCTGAGGCGAGATAATAATTTTTTTTTTTCGGTTATTAGTATTACGCTGATAATTAGGTTTCTCATGGTTATTCTCATTTGTATAGTATCTCGGTAATTGGGGTTCTCTTTTTGTAGTTTTTTTTTTCGATTGGAGATAGAGTGTTTTAGAAACGTCAAATTTATTGTTGCTAGAGAAGGGTTTAGCGTTAAAAATGCAGAATTTATTTCAACTGATAAGATCTTTCTGATAATTTGAATTCAAGCCCCTGTTTTTTAGCGTGAAAAATTAGCTCCCGACTGGTATAGGTCTTAACTGGAGAGCCAAGAGTTTCTTGGGGTTAATACAGCTTTTAAGGTGCATAATCTCCGCGAGTAAATCTTTTGTAATTAAGTTCGCTTTCCTAGTGCGTTAATGTTGCAATTAATAGCCTGAGATTCGTTTTAATGTCCCTGTCTCCGAACAACTAAAAGTAGTTTGGATAACGCACAAGTTGTCTATAATATAATAATCTCATAAAGTTTACTAATGGACATTTTTTTTAAACATCATCTTTTTACGTAATTAGTGTATATAAGTAACAACGACGAATTTCACAAAATCAAAGTTTCTCCTTCGTTGTATCAATTCCAACAACGACCACAAAAACTGCAAGTGACTATGACAAGCGACAGTTCCCACATTCATCAATGATCTAACCACACGTATCCCATCCACCAAACCTCTATAAATATAAACCTTCCTCTTCCGATACTTCCGCGTGGCATATATCGCAGCCACCACAACCAAATAAGATATTCCGTTTCCGGAAGAGAAACCATCTCACTCTCCCTCTCCCGCCCTCTGAAGAAGAAAAAAACCCTCCCATATATATCCCCACCGAAGCAAAACACCAGCACAGACCGAGTGCGAGCGACAAGTCTACAAAAATAATTACTCTGCACATGTCACCGATCCATTCCCGAGCGCTAATAAGGCCTCTGTATATGTATATCCCAGCTTCGAAAGCACGTCATCGTCGTCTCACGAAACCCAAGCCAAACATTCACACGGGCGTGAGCGCGCGCGCGGGGTGTGTGCTCGCTCTCGCCCGGCCAATCCACCATCGTCTCACGCCTCACGCTCACACAAAGACGTCGTCGTGCGCGCGCGCGCGCGCGCCCGTCTGTATATATCGCGCACGAACGGTTCTCGCGCGTTATGAGGGAGCCTCGAAATTCCCTGCTTCGTTTTTTCTCTCTCTCACTCTCGCGCGCGCGCGCGTCAATCTCCTCGGCGCCCGAGGCGTTAAGGCACCTTGGAGCGATCGATAGCTTCCTCTGCTCTGCTTCTTCCTTAACGCGTGTGGGCACGTTTGCGAGCTCGAACGCAGAGAGATATAGAAGAAGCACACCCGCGCGAGCCTTTTTTTTACGGTTATACTGAAGAGAGAGAGAGAGAGAGAGAGAGAGAGGCCTCGAGGCTGTATTCAAGGATGACGCGCGGGCGCCATTCTCATTTGCGCCTTTACGGCCTTTATTTTTACGAGCCGGTCATTATGCGGCGAAAGTACAATGCCGCGCTTCTGCCTCTAGGGAAGCAGCCACAGCTCCTCTTTCTCTTCTTGGACGTTAGGCTCTCCACACGGGGCCGCGACGACTATACGATGTATATTCGCGCTGCTGCTATATACGTATATATACGTATAGAGAGAAAGGAACCGGGTAGAGTATAGTTCTATAGAAGTATAGTATAGTATAGTTCTATACCCGGGTAGAGTATAGTTCTGTAGAACTATACTCTACCCGGTTCCTTTCTCAGCTTTTTTAGACCTCGCTGGCTCTCGTCCTTCCTTCCTTCCTTCCTTCCTTTCCTCCCTTTCTTCACGCGACAATCAAGTAAGTACACTGTGTGCTGCTGCTGTATATTGGTATGCATGGTGTGATAAAGGCGCGTGCGCGCTGAATTCGCAACGCGCGGTTTAGAAACAGAGAGAGAGAGAGAGAGAATTGAAAGGACTACGAGCAAGCGACCCGATTGATATATTTATACGCTTATAAGCGGATATTATTGATATACCGCGGGTGTGAGTGTGACGTCAGTGCATGAGAGAGCCACCAAACAGGATACGCGCACGTACACGGCAAAATTTTCAGAGAGGGAAGACAATTATGAGTGATTATTGGAGAATGCAGGCGGGCGATTGTTGACAAGGTGAATTGAAATCCGATTGCTCTCTTTATTCAAGCTTCGGAGGAGCAATATGGCTTGTGTATCCGAGTAGAGTGGATCAAGTTTCGTGAGAGCATGGCGATGTGTATTATTCTGGAGAAATGTATGGATGACACAAACGGGCTCGAAATCGCATTTCAAAGGTTTTTGTTTTTAATTAATTAAATACGGTCACTCGATTGATGGGTATACTTATTGGGACAAATTGTAATAATTCAAAGTCTATGATGAGGAATTATACTTCAATTAGCGTGCATGCAGACACGAAATTAAACTAATCAAAATTTCATATAGCCCAGTGGAACTCGACTCGACGATTGGCCGACTAAAAAGATAAATAATAACGTCGTTAACGCAGGGGTCCCATTGCATCTCTATCTCACTCGAACCCAAAATAAATGACCCACGTCGATCTTTGTACGTTATATATATATATATATATATATATATATATATATATTGTCCGAATTGGCCAACAAATGAAATGCAGCCGCGACGACCGCGTCGGCAACAAAACAATCGAACTACACAGTGTTTTTGTCGTCCACGTCACCACTAACGCGTATGCGTCCCTCTCTCTCTCTTCCACTCTACAACCAATCGGACAAATAAAACACACGTGTGTAGCACGCGCAGGCTGCTGTTATAGTGCCAGGCCAAAAACCGCACGACGGTCCGATCGATTTGTCGCGCATTAAAAGCAGCCGTTTGCGAGAGAAAGAGAGAGAGAGAGAGCGCAGTTAACGACATCGTCCGAAATTAATTTCTGCACGCGCCTATATATACAGCAGGCAAAGTCAACGACACCACCGGGCGCGTACACAGCCACCACGCGATCAAATGAAATACCATTAAAGACGCATAGCCGCGGGTGTAATTGCGCTCGCAGGGATCGTGTGCTAGAACTCCGGAACGGTGGCGGGCGGTGGTACAGTAGAGAAAATATGCTAATCGTCGATAAATCCAGTTGGCAGTGGGGATAACTCGATTGACACGCGCCGCCGTCGATTAAACTCTCTCTCTCTCTCTCTCTCTCTCTCTCTCTCTCTCTCTCTCTCTCTCTCTCTCTCTTCGGGTGTAGCGCAATCGAATTCGCGTTAGCGTTCGCGCGGCGGCGTGCCGCGATCGATCGATCGATCGATCGTCACAGCGTGTTCCGCTGAAACTCTCGGAATATTGTTCGAATCGCGTTAAAACATTCAGGACGCGCTTGTAACACACACACACACGCGCGCGGTATAGGGGCAGCCGTCGACGATCGGATTATCCGCGCGTAATCCGAAGCCGTTTAAGCGCAGTTGGTGTAGTTCCGTGGCGCGGCGGCGGTCCTTTGCGCTGTCGCGTGCAGCAGTATTTAGCAGTGAACGTTCTATCTATCCGCGGTGATACTCTGGTGGCGACGGTACCTATATAGTAGAGAGAAAAAGTCTAATCCGATTAGTGACTTTTTAGATTTACGTCGTAAATTATATCGCTGGCGCTTTTCGCTATATATGTATACATATACACACTGCCATTCTGTCAGACTCTTCACAGAGAGAAAAAAGTATACAGCAGCAGCGACGTTATTTCATTTTGCGCAATAACGCGCGAGAAAGCGACAGCATGCGCGTGCCCGCCTGCACCGATACACGTTATATATACGTTATATAGAGTTTCGAACGAGATTCTTTGTGGGTATATACTATATACGGACCACATATATATATACATGGCAGTGGGGCGCTTTTAACGAGACGTTCGTACTCTCTCGTGAAAACGTTGCAACGAGCCCGTTGTGTATGTGTGTGTGTGTGTATGTATATATATATGTACACGGGCGGTGCTGGCTTATGTACAACGCGCGTGAGCTCTATACCAACCTCTTAAATTGAGTCCTTTCACTCTAAATTTACGGTTACTTTCGACAAAATATGATTATTAAAGCATTTTTTTTTCTTCCAGAATGACGTTAAACGACCGCTGGAGCGTGTGCGCGACGACTGCTTTTTTTTCGTTTCGCGGTTAAAATATACTTATGTCCGCTTTTTACGATGTGCACGCGGCGCGCAATGCTCTAGTTTCGTATTAACGATATTTAAAAATTTAACGGGGAGACTTTTTCGACAACCGCATGTTTGCTCTTTCCTTAAATTGTGTATTATTGTAACCTATATACAAAAATTTTAATGCCCAACTTTTTAAATTATACTCTTTAAAAGGCCTGCGACATTGTAAAATAATAAATTGCCGTTGGTGCAAACACGTGTAGAATGCGATCGTAAAATTAAAGATAATTAATTGTATCATTGATAATATTTCACGTCTATCAAGCGTTAATATTTCGTCAACTTTATGTAATCGCGTTTAATTAAACTTTTACAACTTCACAACATTCCAGTGACATATTTAATTTTAACGATAATCATAATTTATTTACTCATATTATGAACCTGTTTATTGAATTATTGCAAAAACTAATTGTATTTTTGTTTTTTAGAAACGTATTTCAAGACAACACTCCATATCTTTACTCCACTGCTGTTCCAAAAAAAGGTGCGAAATAAAAACCAAGCGGAACATTATATATACAAAAAAAAGCCAACAAGTACGCAGCGACAAATTAATTTTTTCCGCACACTTCAAAGAACACACGCAGCGGCTAATTACACCAATCAGATACCAAAACGCGCGAGAGCGATATACATAGTCCCCTAATTAAGACCCTCGAAACAAGGCGCTATACATGTATAGCATCAGTCGTGCGCATCGACGAGTATCGCGCGCGCAATAAACGATCGCTCATTGTCGATCCATCGCTGTCGCCGCTGCCATACTGAAACGCCGGAAGTGTTATTACCCTCGATCGGCGTAAGACTATTTATCCGTGTAATGAAAAACGACGTTACGTCGGCCGGTTGGCCAGTCGAGCGGCGTGACGTTTCAACGGTTTCCCGGTATATACACGTCGACACGCGGTGTGCCTTTTTTCTCGCAAAAAAAAGGGAGAAAAAGTAAAACAGTAAAGAGTTAAGGAGGAAGGAATAAGGTAGTCACGCAATATATATATATAGTGCATGTTCGTGAGAGAAGCTACGAAGCGCGAAAATTGTCGTCTTATTAAATCTATTTAATGCTATCGTGCGTAAAAAGAGTCCCGTGTGTATTTTCAAATACCGCAGCTTATGCTAATACAAATAAATCGTAATTGGATATGGCGTATATAAAACTTTCAAACTAGATGTCTGTTAAACCATTATTTGCTCTACGTGAGAGAATTCTTAACGACAGTATATATAGTGATTTAAAAGATTGGCTTTTTAAAATTGAACCTTTCGGCGCGTGGTGTGTCGATATTATTATATCTGCGATTCCAATAAAATTCATATCAAGCGCGCACGCGCTAAAAAGAAAATTATAATGCTGTGTAACGCAGGCGTCAGAGCGGGATACGATTATTATTGCAAGGCCGTCGCGTATATAAAAATGATTGTATCTCATATGGTGATACGTAGGTGGAAGTTACGGACGAAGTAAAAGTATATGTATATATATATATACGCGATGGAAAACCAGCAAGTGTAACAGGTGAAGAAATGTAGTCGATAAATGTTTAAAAAAGTGAAGACAGAAATATGACGCGTATAAAGCCTGCGGTTTTACGATCGCGTGCCACAACAACAACAAAAAAAGTGCTAAAGAAAGAAACCATATTTTTTATACAGCTCTTAAATATGACATTATTAAAAATACCGAGAAATTTTTGAATTTCACCTTATAATAAAGTTGTTATTAAAATACATTGAAGTTACAAGATGACAGGCTGCATAGCTTTGATAAAGTTGATTATTAGTTTTCCATTTTACTGAAAGTAAATCGACTTTTAATAAATTTTGATCACTATCTCTGGTAATTGCTATACAACATGTTGTTTCAACAGCAGCACCAATAGGAAATTGCACAAATATTTCGCAACAATTCTAGAGTATACCTATATATAAGTACACATTTTGAAAATTTTTTCACGTTTAATATAATTGTATCAGGAACGATTCCAGCAACGAAAACCGCAAGCGTAGGCGCTCAGGAAAAACAACATTGCACCTACTTCAGTTTCATCAAAACGTTAATTGTCAGAAGATCCTGGCGCGCATGCACGCTCAGGCTGCTGCGCTCGAGGCATTCGCAATTCCGAATTCTCCGCGTGCCTTTAATCAAACTTGAGCATCTCTCCCCCTCTTCCCTACACTCTCTATCTCTCTCACGCGCGCGTGCACACGTGCATTTTCCACGCCGCGCGTATACACATCGCATGAATTCCACGCAGTCATGCTCCACGCGCGCGCGCAGCACGCTGAATTGCAAAAAGCGAAGAAAAAAAAATAATACAGCTGTTAAAAAGCTCGTATACCTATATAACTATATGCACTCGCGTACATATTAAATAGCGCGCACGGCGGCGCACTTTCATATATTACTCGTTAACAAGGGTTAAAAATCCGTGCTCTCAAGCAGCGCATATCGTCCGCATTACCCTAAACGAAACGTTAATTTTTCAACCTTCCCTCACTTCCTGCGCCAAACTCGATTACACTCTGACCCCTACGTATAAACATACACACATACACGACGAACTCCGACGTATAATACATGTGCAATTGCGCGTATATAGAGGGTGAGGGAGAGGGTACAGCATCACAACAGCACAAAACTCTCGGGTCCTCGAATCAGCATCAACTCTCCCTCTCCTCCTCTCTCTCTCTCAATTCTCTCTGGAATTTCACGCCGCTTGACAAACGATGCTGCTGCTGCTGCTGCTGCTACTACTACTGTGCAAGCGCGCGCGCGAGCAAGCGATCCCCCATATAATTCGCCGGTGTGTATGGTCGAGTTCCGATTGCCGTCCAGCTCTTCCCCATTTGACGCATCAGCGGCGACCACTGCAAAGCACTGTACTATACTCCTAAACAACTCGCTCACACCGCTCTATATATATACACTAGCGCGTGCGCTATGTAACAGCACGTGCGCGCGACGATGATGTATCGATGCTGCTGCGTGTACGTATATAGAGGAGGAGGAGGAGAAGGTACATATATTTTATCAGGAGAGAAATGTGCTTGGATTCGCGCATGTTTTTGTATTTTGGAGGGAGGAGGGGGACACACAATAAACTAGAGAGAGAGAGAGAGAGATTGGGTATATAATTGGTATGCAACGCGCGACGTACGCTATTATCATACACCGTATGCGGGAGGTGTCGTCTGTGTGTGGAGAATTATTGCACCAGCGATGAATTTGTAAAGGAGACGGTTTAACGCGTCCCTGATAGACGGATGAATCTGTGCACGGAGAGAGAGAGAGTCTGTCGCAAGAACGCATGCGGTGAGTAGTCGAGCGTGATGGATTTGCCCGATCGAGCGCGTGCGGTAGTAGCGAGAGGAGGAGAGAGAATAGCGCTTATGTAAATATGCTGTTTTCCTGCGGACGCGACGAGGGTGTGGTGATGGTGTGCTGCACTGATGGTGTGGGCGCCTACTCAGGATGCGCTTCGTGTAGCCTGCGTTTTGGAGACGATTACGGAATAACACGACGACGAGACGACAAATTAAGCTTTTCTGTCTTTTTATTCTTCTTTTCTTCTTCGTTTCGGGGATGATGATGATATTATACTTTCAAATGGGTGATCAGAGTTGTGTGTCGGCTATAATGATATTGTTAATTTAATAAATGACATTTTTATACTTAAGTATATCGCAGCAGCTCGCTGTACATGATTTTCACTTCTCGCGCGAGCTTTAACAAATATCAACTTTAAAGCGCCGCGCGTCATAAAAATGCGATCGTAAAGGGGACATAAAATTATTATTGCTCCAAGTGGAGTTTATTACCTAAGTTAAATGGTGCACATTTAATATGAAATGTATATACATATATATACATATAAATCGTATAGTTGTAACGAAGCGTCTATAATAGCCTCTGCGCGCGCGGTCCTTATATAATTTCTGGCAAGATCGTAATTTTATTATTCCCCGAGACCTCGACCTGTACCGAGTTTCCATCATTTCGTACAAGTGCGCGTCGTGTTTCGTTCTCTATACCCTCGTCAATTCGGCAAAACCATTCGAAGAATAAAAAAAAAAAATTTGTCAAACCCCAGGGACAAAAAAGAGAACTTGCTCGCGACATTATATATATAATTTTTTTTTTTCACGTATTACTCGGCGAATTTCACGTGTCATTGCGCAAGTGTGTCTCACTCTCTCCCTCGCGTGTACGTACGCTGTTGTTATGAGAGCAATAGATCAAAACCTCGATCGCGCCCAAAGCGTATTGCGCTCTCGTGCGCGATATACGTATCGTACTGCAGCTATATAATGTATAATGGTACACCCTCGTCGTCGTCGTCGTCGTCGTCGTCGTCGTTCACACACCGGTGCATACGAGTGCGCGACATACGGCTCCCCAGTCGTTCCTTAATTTATGGCTAGTTTATCGGGGGCACTGGACTGCTGCTGCTGTGCCTCGTTCAGGATAAAGTGCGGGAGAATGAGAGAGAGAGAGAGAGAGAGAGAGAGAAGGGATGCTGCGTGGGGGTTGTAGTAGTAGTATAGCATGAACACTGCACCCCTGAGTCACTACTTATACTAGTCGCTGTAGCGTAACCTTTCTGCATCAATAATAGGCTCGCGCGCGTACACTTCTCTCCTTTTTTTTTCTCGCTCGTTGCTGCGACGACAACGACGACGACCCCCTCTCGTTGAGCGCACCGCCACCGCGCTCGTTTTTCTTGCGCGCGCACGCACACACTGCACTCGTCTTCCTTCAGCTGCCGCGCATGTATATACTATGCCTATATATACCCAACATATATACGTATAGACCCAGCCCAGTGGTTCCTAATAGATGTTCCCTCGTTCGCTTGCGCTTTTGTTTGATGTGGCGAGCGCGCGTATATGCGCGCAGAGAAGATACGAGCGCGCCATGTCTATATATATGTAGACATGCGTACATATATAGAGTTTCGTAATTTTCTCTGTGTGCGGGGATGATACGAGAAGGAATGCGGGTTTATTGTTGCGAAGCTTTTAGCGGATTAAGCGGAATGTATATTTCGGGCCCAGGATAAATTGGACGAGAGTGAGACGGAGGGAGAGGCAGATGCGCGCAAAATTGCCAGCTGTAGAATTCGAAATTTCGAATGCGGCTGAACAAGTTTTGGCGGGGATAGAGAGAGAGAGAGAGAGAGAGAGAGAGAGAGAGTGCAAACTCGAACGTTTGTGTATGAGGGAACCGCGCAGCAGAGAGGCGGGAGAATAAGGTGGTTAAATATATTTGGCTGCACTTCAAAATTTCATGATTGTTGGTATTCGGCAGTTGCAAATACGCGGGAGTATATATGCTTGTGAGTTGCGTGATTCTTGCAAACTGCGTTCATACATAAGCATATATGGTTATATTTTTTCAAAATTTTTAATACTCAGGTAATTTGCATGATAGACACCAATTGAAAATCATGTTTTTACTATATATAGATAAACTTTACGTGCAGTAAAGAGAATTCCTCTTCTGCAATCTCGTTTTCAACATAATCGAATAAACGCCTCCGCGGCATCGCGCGGTCCTCCCTTTCATTAATCCGCACGCAGAGACGTCGATCTTACAACGCTGATCTCCCCCATACTCTCGCATCATAAACGCTCCGGTTTGCAGCCCAGCTCCTTAATCAAAAATTATATATACGAACGAAAATCCGAATCCCGCGTCTCGTTGGCTCTAAACCTACAAAGTAAAGTGCGCGCCCTACAGCAGCTCCCTTTCCTCCTCCCCCTCGCATATAATTCCATCTTCGAATTTCCCCTTCATTCTCTCTCTCCCTCTCTCTCTCTCCCCCTCGTGCTCACCTCCGTTCATTTAACTACCGCTCGCTCGCTCTCTCTCTCTTTCTCCCCCGTCGCCCTATTCACGCGCGTACGACGGCGGTGTAGCTCTCCCCTCGCCGGCGATTTTCCGCAAAACTGACTCCACCTTGCGCGCACCCTTCGCTCTTCTATACAGCATGTATATATACATATACATACGAGTACTCGAGACTATAAGCAATACAACGTGAACGCGCATTCCGCT
>JAWWEQ010047161.1:0-16364 GCA_035583055.1 Torymus tubicola | reverse complement strand
TTCATTTATTTAGTCATTTATTTGTTTCATGATATTATATAATATGTAATTTGTTAAATGTAAAATGTGTATCTTGAATAGTATTACAGTATTATTGTCATATTATCCGTTAAGAACGATGAGAAACGAATCGGCCTGATGATGTCTACTGTATGAAAAGGTCTACCTTTGAGGAATTTTGGTGTGAAACATCTAATGGCGCGCTTGGAGAGTAAGAATGACTGTTGGTGTCGTGACCGCATGATGCGAAACTTCGGACAGCCCCGTGGCTACTCGGCACTCTCCGTTGCTTAGGCTCCGTCTACTCGGTCTGGTCTACTCTCTCTCTCTCTCTCTCCCTCTCTCTCTCTCCCTCTCTCTCTCTCTCGCCCTCTCTCTCTCTCCCTCTCTCTCTCTCTCTCTCTCTCTATTTCACTGCTACGGCGGTTGCCTAGGTTATTATAATTTTTTTTAATCAACTTATTAAAACAAAGAAGTGCCTAAAATTATTCACTAAAACAAACATTAATTTAATTATGCTTTGTTGCATAATTGCTTTTTTTATTAAATATACTTTTTCATTTTTATACTTACTTCAAGTATAAAGGTAGTTTTACAATAGTTATGCTTATCGTACATTTTAAATTATTTGTTATGGTAATTATTATCAATTTCTCAAAGCAATAATTAAATATAACCTATTTTACAATTTTACATATCCGCAGAACAACAAAATGATAAAAAAAACTAATTTATTCAATGTCACACTCGATAAACAGATATGTCTATATAACGTACCCTTCAAAATACTGAAAATAACTGAACGTGTAGTCAAATTTACATTTTTTTCTTTCAATTATTAAACCCGTAATAATTATCCATATTATAAATAAAAAATATCACTGAACCAAAATGTCTCTCAGTCTTTATATTTACACCCGTAATTTAAATTGAAATCTAGCAAATAATTTTCTCCCTACCACACGTCAATTTATACCAAGCTTCACAAACAATTCCTCAATTTTCAACCCACTTGTTATGCCACTGCAAAAAAGTGGTATGTCTTTTATATTAATGATTTAGTCTAGAAAAGTCTCACATAGAATTGTAAAAAAATACAATAAAACTAGAGAGTGTAAACTTTCCGCTACTTTTTTTAGAATTAAAAAATATCAATCCCTTCCAAAGTTACGTTAGTTTAAAGTTAAGCAACAAAATAATCATTAGATACACATGAAATTGAAGATCTAGGTTTCATTGATTTATAAGTGCGTTCGTAATTATAGGAGTTGATATTTTTCAATTCTCAAAAAAGGAATGAAAATCTCGCACTCTCTAGTTTTATTGTATTTGTTTACAATTCTATGTGAGACTTGTCTAGACTAGATAGTTAATATAAAAGACATAGTACTTTTTCAGTATTTCCTTAAAATACAGCTGAAAACGCCGATAACTTCAGTTTATTGAAGCGTTAGGATCTAATATTGTGGCTTTCTGCGTATTTCGATATCTACAATCTTACCCCAAATTTTGAGAAAAATCTATGATCCGCATCAGAGATACTCTCATTGTAAGTGTCCAGCTGTAAGAGCGGCCATGAAGGAAAGTTCACCTGCTTATACCGTGGCGCAAACCATTCTCGCGAGTTTCGATGCAATTTCGGATTATTTGGATTATTGTTTTTTATGTATATTTTTACTCAATAACATAAATCTAAAATTTTGTTTCTATGATTTTAATTTTGTTCAATATTTTCGTATTCCCTTCCATTGCATCCTCTTCCTATAAAACTCCATTAATTATTTTTCAATAACATTCAATTTCCATACTTCACATCTGCCAGGCTCATATTTTTTTTGTTTATAACTAAGTCACATGTTTTCGAAGCCAGCTACATTTAGTTTTACACTGAACACTTCGTAAGTTATTTTAGTAAAAATGAGTGAAAAATCTCTGTATGTAAACCAAAAAGGTACTCACGACGCTCCCCGACGTAAATCAGTTTCAAGAAAACGAAAGTTTACGGGAAATCAACATACATTCGAGCAGTCTACCGCAAATAACAGTACATCCACTTAAAAACTATGACAAAATAAAGATAAAAATATTCTGATTGATCCATCTCATGGATATTGGATTATTCAGTTTGTTTCGGTTTTTATGCAATTAGCAATTTAGTAATGTGTGAAACTTTTTAAAAAAATGTGACTTTTAATCAAGCAAATCAGCGAGGTTTAGGATTCAAAATTGCTGTGATCTGTAAATGTGATGTTTCGTACATTAATTCCGGGCCTATAATTGAAAATGCATTTGAAATAAATAGACTTTAGTGCTCGTGATTCATCTAATGGGTATCGGAATAATTTAATTAATTAATCTTTTTTGCGGTTTGATGGATTTAGGAAGTAAATTTTATCATCAAACTTTTGCTGGATGCCTCACGAATTTATGGACAGCAACAGAATCAGTTTGTAAATTTAGTATGAAAAGAACTGTAGACGAAGAGAAGAAGTAGACATTAAAGAAAGAAAATTTAGAGACAAATTTGACTGTTTCGGGAGATGGCACGTGGAAAAAACGTGGTCATACTTCACATTTTGGTGTAATAACTCTTCCAGGAAAATATTGTAACAAAATCGTCGATTCGTCTGTAAAGTATACTTACTGCCAGAATTGTGTCTTTTGGGAAAATAAAAAAGGTAGCGAGTCTCAAACTTTCGAAGAATGGCTCTCACTACACGAAGATGATTGTGACATAAATCATAAAGGATCGGCTTCAAAAATCGAAGTCGACAGTGTGAAAGATATGTTTGATCGCTCGATTAGTAAATACGGGGTGAAATATTCGCGATATAGTGGTGATGGTGATAGTACTACATATAAAGGATTATTAGATTTGAATCCATATGATATTTCTGTAAAAAAAAAAACGAGTGTTATTTATAAGTTAAACTTAACGAAAGCTAGAATGGTTTACTTTTGCACTTTGCTTCGAAACACCTCCACAGTGGTCTCAAACCTATTGAATAATCAAATTACTTTGCTACTCAATATTCAATTACGTTTATTCATCTATTCATTTTAAATACTTAATGTGATGGGAGTGATAATTGGACCGGCAGCAAGAGATTATACCACTAGCAAAGATAAAACAACTAGACTACGAGTAGCATAGTATCGCCAACAGGCTCCCACGAAAGAGGGTCGCTCATCTCGAAGAAGAGCTTCAACAGCCCAGCAGGCGCTTTATGAAGAAGATGAAGATAATTTATATGGGTCTGGAATAGCAGATTAGACCTAAGTATCATTATTATTATCTACTTATAACAATGAAATTCTCAAAACGACATTTGTCATATTTGCTGGAGTTGTAACTCGAAGACGAATAATTCGATTGTTTTAATTTTTTTCTGCTTATTTTGTATATGAGATATTTCAGGTGAAATGAGCCGCTCAAAATTTTAACATTGCTCAAAAATTGTAGACACTTAGTTTTTTTATGAAAAAAACCTGTTCCTAAATTTTTTAGCAATATTTCAATAATTATAAAAGTTATTGCATATCAAAAATTGTCATTTTTTGCAATTTTTTATGAAAACTCAACTTTTGTCATTATTTACTCAAAATCCTGAAACATTGATTGGAAAAAAGTTTGCATTTTACTTTTACAATATAGTCATATTTTTTTTATGACCCTTTTTGTAAGTCTCTGATTAGCTGCTTTTCAGTGTACCTTTATAAAAAAAAGAAAGGAGTGCGACAGAATAATTTTTGTTCGAAAAATTGTTTTCTGATTCTGTATTGTAAATCCTTTAACATAAGCCCTGGACCAAGATTGACAACTTCTTCAGAAGAGAGCTATGAATTTTTAAAAGATGTAAAAATAGTGAAAAAAACGCTGTTTTTTACATGACTAGCGGAGTCAAATTTACTTATTACTGACTTTCATGTTTTTATTCCACAGAATTTTGTTTTTATGCTGCTTCTTCAAATGAGTATAATGATTATATTTTACACCACAGCTGTAAAATACAATTATAAAAACTATTCATTGCATTAATAATATCAGACTATTGCAGGTAGCACGTATAACACATTGCAAGAACTTTTTTGTCGACAAATTTATTCTCTATACTACTTGTAAATGTATAGTTGTTTTTTAGATACTATGTAAAGTATCAATTTAATTAATAAAAAATGTAATTATCATGTATAATATGTATAGTTCATATAATCGTATATAATATACAATGATAGGAACAGCGACAACAACAACAACAACAATAATAACAACAATAACAGCAACGACAACTCATAGTAGGACAACTCGGGCCAAATTGGTCAGCCGAACGAGATGCCATGCACGAATATGCCGTCACTTATACCGCGCTCGAGACTGAACATATTTCCAAATACACCTGTACGGCGGGCTGCAAACGGAAAGTATGAGCTTAGCGGCGATATGAGCAATGAGGCACCTTCGACATCGACTTCGATTCCCGTCACAGCTTCGAGAGGCAACACAAGCCGACTTGACTCATCCACAATCAAGAACGGCAGTGTAGTTTCCATCCTAGCAACGTACGCCAATTTCGTCCATGACACCGTCCAAGAAGCAATCAATTCCCAACAGAACTCTATTGCGTCCAAGCTGGGGTAGATTGTCGCTTCTCTGAGTATGCTTCCTAATCTTATTTACAGAATCAACGCTCTTGTATCAAAGGTGGATTCTCTAGAAGCTCCTTTCGCCGAGCGAACGAACCAGCTAAGTAGAGCAACGAATAAATGTCAATTGCTTTGCGAGCAAATTAATAAACGCATCGACTTGTTGACCATACACTTCGGCTATCGGCTTCTCAACTGCGCGACCGCCACGCCGCGCTCGACATTCTCTCCGCCGCCTTCTAACTGCTCGGACGTCCTCTCTCCAGCTCAGACGCAAGACAGGGGACAAGCCAGACTCCATCCATCGTTGTCAGTAGAATACCGCCTGAGATCGTCGAGATGGTGAGCTATCGCCCGGTTTCAGACCCCCTACAAGACCGTCGCCGTTATCAAAGCGTCCCTCCCGTACCTTGCAAAAGTTACATATGCTCATTAAGTTTCCTTTATCTAATAATACTGTTTTCATTTACCATTATGTATTATATTTACTGTTCTCGCATACTATTTTCGTTTCTTGTATTTTGGGTCAATAAATTACTATTTTTTTCCAAACATTGGTCCTTCGAGCCGGATCCTTTCGTTTCGGCTAGCAGTAAGATGCGGGAAGGACGTTTCTATCCTTTTCGCCTGCACTCGCGTCAGCCCGCGCTGTCTCGCACTTCCGCGTGCTCGTGCCTACCTTCCATTTTCGCGCTTCTCTCACGCCATCTCTACCTTTCGCCGCCATTTTGGATGGCGAGCGGCATTGTCGTGCGTGCGCGTCTCCACGTGCGCCCCTGCCTTTTCGCATGTGCTCGCGCTCTCCCGATTCTGCACGTCCGCTCGCCCTCTCTCTCTCTCACTCGCATGTACACTCACGCCCTCTGACACATGCCTGCGCACGCTATCTCGCGCTCCCTCTCTCTCTCGTCCTCGTATGAGCCCGTACTGTCTGCCGCCGACACCATCTCGTCGGCGGGCGGCGTCGTCGCGCGCATTTTGTCCTCAACTCGCGCGCTCTCTCTCCCTCTCACTCATCCTTGTGCGCGCACCGCTGTCTGCCGCCGTCACTATCTCGATGGCGGGTGGCGTCGTCGTGCACGTTCTGTCTTCATTTCACTTAGTTCGCTCGCGCGTCGTCGCGGAACCCGTGGTCTCGCCTTTGGGAGGCCGATGCAGCCCACCGAGAGTCCTCCGAGGTGGGGCTGACATTGCACCTCCCGTTTGCTGTCTGGCACACGCGGGCGTCATACGTGACCGTATGACTCTTCACATCGTGACCTCGCAGTCGCGCAGCCGACACAACTTGCTCTGAACGTTGATTGCCGAGTTGGTGTCGCGCTCCGCGTCTGGCGTCGATTTACGCAATGCTCTGTGCTGATCCTATGACTCGGGTATCGTGACCTCGCATACGCGTGACCGCCACGGCCCTCCCCAAGCGTCGGGCGTCGGGTCGGTGTCGAGTCCGTCGTCTAGCGTCTGGCTCATGTCCGTGTATCTAGCCAGCTCGAGAATCAGTTCATGTGCCTGAACATCGAGCTGGTAGCGCGCCCTCATTCGTTTTCTGACTTGTCTCGCCCGCATCACATCTCGCCGCCTTCATCGACCAGTTCGGCCGCCTCGCCATACAGCGTCGGATCATCCGTCTCGCTGTTGAGCGTCGGTTCGTACAATCACTAATGCATGAAATTTATGTAGGAATGGGAAGACACTTTGGCCACTCAAGAGGGTCTGGGCTCGGTCATCAACGACTCCAACGAAACTGTCAACTACTGGATCGATACTGGGACAATTTCCAAGCAAATCACGTAGCTCTATTGCAGTCCGAAATTCCACGAGATCATCGGTACTTCACTGGCCGGGAGTACTCCAAGGCGGAGTCAGCCTACGTCGCGGCACGCGGCGTCCTGTACGATGCCTGTGCTAAGCTTCACCCGCGCCCTGGGCCGCTGGCATCAAGCACTCCAATACCTGAACAGCGTCGGAGCTCCCTCGCCTGCCCAGGATCACCGTTCCAGTGTTCAGCGGCTGCAGAGATGATTGGGAATCATTTCGGGATATGTTTAAATCGCTCATTCACGGTGATCCTGCTCTGAGCAGTGTAGATAAACTCTTTTATCTCAAGTCCCACGTGCAGGGTGAGGCGAAGCTGGCCTTGAGTAATTTGCAAATCACTGCAACGAATTGCACTACCGCATGGGGGATTCTGGAGCTGCGTTACGACAGTCGGCGCCTGCTTGTCCAAAATCACCTCAAGGCTATCAAGGGGTTGCATCCACTCAAAGAGGAGTCAGCGAACGGCCTCCAGTCGCTGCAAGACGAGCTGAAGGGCCATCGAGAGCAGCTTCGCGCTCTTGGTCGACCATTCGATAACTGAGACGACTGGCTAGTGTCCTTCGCCTCCGACGCCATGGACTCTGTCACCCAACGCGACTGGGAAGAACTTGAAGCCCTTGACAAGTCGGCTGACGACCAACGTGAACTTCACCGAACCTTCGACACTTTGTCCACGTTCTTGGAACGTCGCTGTTGCACGCTGCAGGCTCTTGAGCTCGCTCGAGGAGCCAAGAATCGCCTTCCTCGTAGCTGCCACGAAACAGGGACTCCGATCCGCACAGCGTCAAGGTCTACGCAACCACTGCAGCCGCGGATCCTGGCTGCGCTGCTTGTGGTGGTCCTCATTACACTGGTCATTGCGCGGAGTTTAGACGTCTCCCTACCAGAGAACGCAAAGCCGTCGCCAACCGAGTCCAGTTTTGCTACAACTGTCTCAGATCGTCCCATGCTTACCGAGATTGCCCATCGCAGTCGGCATGCCTGAGCTGCGGAAGCCAACACCACACGCTGCTTCACGATGGCTTGATGAAGAGGCAGGGGCCCCCAATAGACTCAGGTATTCCTGCCAAAACCAATTCTCGCGAAGGCACGAGATGCCATCTTTCGAATCCAACCTCGGCCGCTGTCACAGAGGTCGAGGAGCCGCCTTCAACAGCCACTTCATGACTCAGCGGACTGCTACCAACAGCGATGGTCATGCTCGGAGACGACGGGCGACACTGTGAACAGATTCGAGCATTGATCGACCCTTGCTCCGAGTCCACGCTCATCACTCTTCAACTGGCCCGCCGATTTGGCCGGAATCTCGAGCGGAGGAACATGCGTATCGTCGGGGTTGTCGGAGAAGCTATGGGAACAACCCTGCTTCGTGCCCAGATCCGCATCTATTCACCGCAGTCGACCACTCCACTGTACGTCGAGGCCTATGGTCTCCAACGTCTTGGAATCACTACTCCCAGCACCTGTTTTGATCGCCAATTAATGCGACCATTCTTGAAACTACCCCTGGCAGATCCAGACGTCACCGTCTCCCGAGTAGTGGATCTAGTGCTGGGAGCCAATGCTTATAGTCTCATTATCCTCGACGGCGTCTATCGCCAAGGAGGTCTCTTGGCTCAACGCACCATTTTTGGGTGGATTATCGCTGGCGAGTCAAAAAGATCTCAGCCTGCGAAAGCGGCCGTCACCTGTGTTGCCACTTCGCTCTCGACACTGAGACTTGGCAAAATATACTCATTGGTCTTTTGAGGAGGTTCTGGGCCGTGGAGGAGGTCCCTCCGGCCACTCGACAATCGCCCGTTGACGTCGAGTGTGAGAACACCTACATCGCCAAGCACTCTCGGGACGCGTCTGGTCGGTACTCGGTGTCATTGCCTGTGCACCTTGGCCGTCTCGAGCTTCTCGGAGAAAGCTTAATTAACACTCGTAGAGCTCTGTCGGCTATGCATTGGAGAATGCAAGGGAGCCCCGACTTTGCGGCGGCGTACATCAACTTTATGGAGCAATATTCCAACCTAGGCCACATGCGTCCACTGACCACCGAGGAGCTGATGTCCTCGACACAGCGCGTTCACTACTTGCCACACCACGGCATATGGCAGTGGAAGGATGAGGGCAAAAAACTTCGCGTTGTGTTTAATGCATCCTGCCCTACCTCGTCCGGCTGCAGCCTCAACGAAGCGCTCTTCCCGGGACCCAAACTACAGAATGAGTTGGCCATGGTCATTACTCGCTGGAGACGTTATCCTATCTCCTTCTGTGCAAACATCAAGATGATGTTTCGTCAGATACGGGTCAATCCTGACGACATACATCTTCAGCGCATTCTCTGGAGCCGATCGGCCGAAAAGACTGCTCTCCATTATGCTCTTCTCACGGTCACCTATGGAGAATCATGTGCGCCGTATATAGCCTTAAGAACCCTCAAGCAATTGTGCATCGACGAAGGCAGCACCCTGCCCGATGCGGTTCGAGCCATAAATCAGGATCTCTACGTCGATGACTTCCTGTGCGGTGCTTACGACCTCAAACACGTCCGACAGCGACGCGACCAGCTGATTGAGCTTCTCCATGCCGGTGGCTCCGAGCTCAAGAAATGGGTGTCCAACTCTCTACTTCTCCTGGAGGATCTGACAGTCGATGACAGCCTTCGCCCGGACTGGATGTTGCTCAGCTCCGGAGGGCCAGTTAGTGAGCTCGGGGTTTCCTGGGATCCGCTCGCCGATCGTCTCAGATTTGCCCCACCCGATTTCGAAAGAGGCCACCCAATTTCTAAGCGCCAGGGGCTATCGAAGATAGCACGACTCTTTGACCCAGCTGGTTGGCTCGCTCCCGTTGTCGTTCGAGCCAAGATATTCATGCAAGACTTGTGGAGAGACAAGCTTGATTGGGATAAGGACCTGCTACAGCCCCTCTCACGTGAATGGGGAGATCTTCCGAGAAAGTCTGCAGATGATTACGTCTCTGAGTCTACCACGCTGGGTTCACTGGACTCCGTCGAGTCGCGTCCAGCTACACGCCTTCGCTGACGCCAGTTTTCGTGCTACTGCTGCGACCGTCTACCTCCGATCAAGCGACGAAAGAGGGACAGTCGAGGTCCACTTGATTGCAGCCAAAACGAAGCTGGCATCAATCAAGAGTCAGATCAGTTCGACTCGCCCACCAATCCGAATGACGATCCGGCGACTCGAACTGAGGGCGGTTCTACTCACGGCGCGGCTGCTGCGCTCCGTGGCCAAGGACCTAGGCATCCCGTTCCAAGACTGTTACGCTTGGAGCGATTCAAAGGTTACCATTCACTGGCTTCGCTCGACCGGCCCTGTGGACAACGATTTCGTGGACAATTACGTCAGCCATATTCACGAGTTGATGCCTGACTGCGTCTGGTGGTATGTTAACACACGTGATAATCCCACGGACTTGGCCACCAGGGGTACCGATCCTGAGACGCTCCGTCAACGAGTTTACTGGTGGAGTGGGTCAACTTGGTTGGCTGACGACTCTTCTACTTGGCCTCAACCTACGCTGAGTCCGCCAGCAGCTCTCACCTGTCTCTTGACCCGTGTTGTCCACGAGGAGTTCTCCGACCGATTCTCTTCTCTGAACCGCATGTTGAAGACGCTCGTACATTGCCGACGCCTGCTGCTGAAACGCTAAAACCCTGCAGTCCCGGCCCCCCTTTCGCCAGTCACCGCCGATGAAATGCGGACTGCCTTCCTCAGCTGCGTCAAACTGAGCCAAAGCCGTGACTACGCGTTGGAGATCGAACAGCTCACCCACCACAGTCCCATCGACACTTCCAGTCCATTGAGGGCCCTTGCTCCATTCCTCGACGACAATCAGGTTCTACGAGTAGGCGGCCGACTCGAAAACTCCCTTTTGCCCTTCGACGAGAATCATCCGGTAATCTTGGATAGCCGATGCCACCTCGCCAAACTGATTATTAATTAAGCACATCTTAGAGCCCTCCATGGCGGATTCCGCCTCACTTACGCCCACGTCATGAAACGTGGCTTGTCGGTGGTCGAGTGCGCGTTAAGTCGCAGTTGCGGCAGTGCATGATTTGCGTTAGAGCCGCAGCCCGTCACATGAACCAGCTCATGGCTCCCCTGCCCGCTTCGCGAGTCATCCCATCGCGACCCTTCAGTCGATGTGGCGTCGACTACGCTGGGCCACTTCAGGTGCTACGTTCCAAGGGCCGAGGCGCCCACTCAACTAAAGGATACGTAGCCGTCTTTGTATGCATGAGCACCAAGGCCGTCCACCTCGAGCTCGTTGGAGATCTCACCACCGCAAGTTTCCTGGGAGCTCTCTATCAACTTGCCGGTCGCCGAGGTAGACCTGACGAGATCTGGAGCGACAACGCTACGAACTTCCGTGGCACCGATCTTGAACTTCGTCGACAACTCGCTGCGGCAGAGCTTGATTGGGGCGCCGTTGTTGGCGCATTGGCATCTGAAGGAACCAACTGGCAATTCATCCCCACTTCGGAGGATTGTGGGAAGCGGGTGTGAAATCGGTAAAGAATCATCTCCGAAGAGTAGCAGGGCCTCGACGACTCACGTACGAGGAATTCTCCACCGTCCTAGTTGAGATTGAAGCCGCCCTAAATAGCCGTCCTCTCAGCCCACGGTCCGATGGCTCAGATGATTTGGACCCCTTGACGCCAGCTCACTTTCTTGTGGGTTCCTCCTTGGCTTCCTTTCCGCAACCGAGTTCCCAAAACGTGATCCTCGATCGTCTCTCTCACTGGGATCTCATGGGGGGTGAAAGGGATGCGAGACCATTTCTGGACGCTCTGGGCTCGCGAATATCTCCATTCTCTGCAGCAGAGGGCTAAGTGGCAGCGACCTCGAGACAACCTCGCCGTCAACAACCTCGTCGTCATCATAGATCCTTCGTTGATTCAGGCCAACAGAAGGTGGCCCATCGGTCGAGTGCTTCGCATCTGCCCTGGATCAGATGATCGCGTGAGGGTCGCCGAGATCCGCACTGCCGGGGTTACTTATACTCGCTCAATTTCCAAGCTCGTACGCCTGTCGTTGTCGTCTGCAACTGATTCACCCTCCGGCTGATCAAATCATCGTTCCTGAAACGAGGCGGGCGGGATGAACAAAAATTCCCAGTCGACTATCGGCTTCTCAACTGCACGACCGCCACGCCGCGCTTGGCATTCTCTCCGCCGCCTTCTAACTGCTCGGACGTCCTCTCTCCAGCTCAGACGCAAGACAGGGGACAAGCCAGACTCCATCCATCGTTGTCAGTGGAATACCGCCTGAGATCGTCGAGATGGTGAGCTATCGCCCGGTTTCAGACCCCCTACAAGACCGTCGCCGTCATCGAAGCGTCCCTCCCGTACCTTGCAAAAGTTACATATGCTCATTAAGTTTCGTTTATCTAATAATACTGTTTTCATTTACCATTATGTATTATATTTACTGTTCTCACATACTATTTTCGTTTCTTGTATTTTAGGTCAATAAATTGCTATTTTTTTCCAAACAAAAGTATATTAGTCAAGTATAAAATTCTTAATCTTGTTCCATTACATAATCCTTCTTGTATACTAATATTTCTGATCAACATAACGATACAATTTATTCGTAAATGTAGTTTATGAGGTGGTAAATTCTGAGGATTTAATGAATTAAGATATTCTGATAAAATTGCTTCAGTCATCGATCCATTATCATCACACCGATCAGCTGAATCGACACGCGTATAAATACGTTCATTATGACTATCGAATAATTTTACAACTAATTTATTAATTTCATTTACATCTGCATGGCGTGCAGATAAACAGCAGATGAACACATTTCATCAAATAAAGTGTGATGTATGAAATGTTTATACATTGTAGAAACGAAATTAGATTCTGTTGCTATGCAACGCTGAGGAATAATAATATTATCGTTATCATTTAAATCACCATTTCCAACATCTAAAACAAATTTTGAAAAAGTAATATCTACATTTATATCTCCCATGTTGTGGGTTAATTTGAATTTATAAAAAGCGTTCCACAAAGTACTATTTTGATTGATAAATTAATTATTTCATTTTGAATACCCCGTGGTAGTACAGGTAATTGTCTAAAATCTCCACCAAGAATGATAATTTTACCACCAAATAATAAATTATTATCCATAACATCTCTTAGAATCCAATCCATTATTTCCAATGCATAACGTGGAGCCATTGGTGCTTCCTCCCAAATAAAAACATCTGTTTTTTTTTAAATTGTCTTTCTTTTGATTACATAGCAATATTCGATGAAGAATCTGATAATAAAGGTACAGGCAGGTATAACGTTGCAAAGCTGTATGTGTACACTGTCATTCACATACCTCCAAATGAAACATTAAAATTAACACAGAAAAAAAACGATCAAAGGTATGGTAATTTATAACTCCTCAGAGAAGCATTTTTCACGATAAACACAGAATGTTCTTTCGTAACTGTTTTTTCGTAAAATTTTCTCACTTTATCAATAAAAATTTTTTCAAAGCCGTATGTGTACACTGTCAATTACATACCCCAAAATGAAACATTAAAATTCAGAAAAAAAACCGCGCCGAGGTATCTCTACCGAAAAATTCATGGAGATACATTTTTATATTCAGAATATTCATTAATTTTTATCTTAAAAACGAAGCATAATTTCGTAATATCTTACATAAACTTTTTTTCTTGTAATTTTTCGTAGAATTTAACTATATTTTCTTCAAACTTGTATAAGAGATTTTTTTGAAAATCAAAACCTAAATGAATTTTTTTAGGTTATAAAGTGATCTCGGCCTGTTCTGGGATTTATACAGATACTTTGTACAATAAAAAGGTATATTCCACGAAATTTTTCAGTGGCCATACCTTTGATCGGTTTTTTCTGTGTGAATTTTAATTTTTCATTGGGAGGTAGGTGAATGACAGTGTACACATACAGCTATGAAAATATTTCTATTGAAAAACTAAGAAAATTTTATAAAAAAAAAAGGTCTCTTGCATTTATCGTGAAAACTGCTTCCCTGAGGAGTTATAAATTAATCAAAATCGGTCAAAAATGCAGAAAATGCTAAAATCACCAACTTTAACCCTCTGCCACTAAAAAACTATAAGTGAAAAAAATCTGAAAAAATTCAAGGTTACATATGGGATGGTTACGAAGAGAATTAGGTGATTTTAAAACAAAAAGAAATTTTGACCTCTCGATTCTCCAGAGAACTGCCCATATATGAGGTGATTCAGGGTAACTGCTTCAGCGCGGCGCGCGAGCGTCGAACCATGCTGTTTCTAACTCGTGTTTGCGATATCAAAATGCATTTAAAAAAATTATGTGATAAGGGTTTTCGACGTATTCTTTCCTCAGCTTTCCAATGGTGTAGGCCGTTTTCCCAAAATTTTCCATTTTCACCTTGAAAAAGTATAAAACGTGTTATATCTCAAAAAGTATAGCTTTAATTTTTTTTACGCTCTAGATCGAAAGCTGAGCATTTTTTACATAGAAATTGATATTTTCCACAATGTGCTCGAGATGTTTTCCATGAGAAATAGAAGGCGAAAGAGAAGTAGACGTAACGCTTTTCCGGCGTACGGAGCCACGCGCTACAGCCAGGCGGTACGATGTGCGACACGGAATTGTTTCTTATTCATTCGATAGATGGCTTTTATACTTTTTAACCTATGTAAAAATCATCACGTCGAAGTTATATAAGTACGATAACTATTGATCTTTTTCCTCTTCGAATTTTTTCGAATATTTTTCAATACAAGTTAGTCTTGGATTTCATTAAGTCTTGTGCATTTGATTGAATCATTGGTGTCTATTTATTATATAAATTAAAATGGAGTTTGTTTGGAAAGTAAAGTGCAAAAATCCTTTCAATAAAAATCCGCATCCTGATTGTCATCTGCGAAGCTTGTCTAATTTTCCAACGCCGTTCAGAAGTGCCTATCCAGTCATACCGGAAAAAGCAAAAATATGTTCCAGTTGTCGACGACAACTTTATACACAGAAATCTAACTTATCCCCACCTGATGCTAAAAAAGCTAGAACAATGTGTGATGATGAATATCACAAAGCTGGTATAGTGGTTCTCGAACAAATAAAGACTAAATTTTCAGAGTCATCCAATAAAGAAGAGAAAATTCAATTATTAATCCTCGCGCCGGAATTTTGGTATCGTAGGGATTTAATACGAGAATTCGGTTGCACTGAACGGGAAGCCCGCGAAGCGATAAATTTAGTAGCGAGTAGTGGAGTATTTTCAATACCTGCTAAGAAAAGTGACAAACTACTCCCAGCTGATATAGTGAATTCTGTAAAAACCTTTTATGAGAGGGATGATATAAGTAGAATCATGCCAGGTTTAACAGATTATATATCTATTAAACAGAATAATGGCAAAAGGGAACATATCCAAAAAAGATTACTCCTTGGTAATTTAAAGTCAGCACATTGTGTTTTAGCTGGAAGTAGCGGCACACATAATGTATGCGTATGTGTGCATCATGAAAATGTAAAGCTCATGCTAAGTTCTATGGATATTGAAAATTTAACTAAAGACACTGAATTGCCTCTTAAAAACTATCATGATTGCATCCAAGCTATTGTATGTAATGAGTCACACGATCGATGCTATTTGGGTGACTGTTTAGAATGCCTCGATATGTCTATATTCCGAAAACATTTGCTTGAATGTTTTGTTTAAAATGATATTTTTGAAGTAATTATCAATCATGGTTTCAAACAAATAGATGTACAATAGCTTCGAAAACTGTAAATGTGTCCGAATTCATGGATATACTGGGTGAAAAATTAATGAAATTGAAAACTCATGATTTTTTCGCTAAAAAACAATCATTTTTTGTAAGTAATGTAAAAAGCAATCTCCAAGAAGGAGAATTTCTCGTGTGCTGCGATGTCGCAGAAAATTATGCTTTTGTAATACAAAATTCTATACAATCCTTTCACTGAAATAACAATCAGGCAACAATTTTCACAGTTGTAGTCTACTATAAGCATGATGATCAACTTAAACATGTCAGCATTGCTGTCGTTCCCGACAATCTAAATCATGATACCATAGCCGTTTACGAGTATCAAAAAATTGTGATATCTTACCTTAAAACTAATTTCGATGTCAAGAAAGTTTACTATTTGACTGATGGAGCTGGTCAGCATTTTAAAAATAAGTCAGATTTTCAAAATCTTCTTTTTCACAAAAAATATTTTGGAGTTAAAGCTGAGTGGCATTTTTATGCCACAGCACATGTTAAACACTGGCTCTTTTAAACCTAGAACCAAGATTGGATAAGGCTAAATCCATTCCAGGCAATTTACAATATCATGCTATAGTTCCAATAGATAATAATACATTAAAGCTTGAAAAAATATCTCTGAATTCTGAATATAAAATTTTCCCAAAAAAAAAAGTAAAAACAAACAAAAAAGAATTATCTACTCTATACAAAGAGTTTCAGGATTTTGAATAAAAAAAAGTTGAGTTTTTACCAAAGATTGCAAAAAATAAGAATTTTTGATGTACAATAACTTTTGTAATTATTGAAATATTGCTCTAAAAATTTAGGAACATGCTTTTTTCTTAAAAAACTAAGTGTCTACAAATTTTGAGCTGCTCAGTTCACGTGAAACAGCCTGTATATATGGCTCGTTCCAATACTTTCTTAAAAAAGCTGTGGGGACCTATTTTTTTATTTGGCCCAAATTAAAATATGTTATTATACTACTAAAAATAAGATTGCCTGTCAATTTTCAGCCCTTAAAAAATTTTTAAACCAAAGTTATAGACATAAAAAGGTTTAAAAAAAGCTCTTTTTTCGTCATTTTCGGGCTATTTTCAAAAACTCGCCAAAAATAGTTTTTATTTTTTTTTAATTTTAAA
>JAWWEQ010047150.1:0-16368 GCA_035583055.1 Torymus tubicola | reverse complement strand
CACAGCCTCTTTTTATTATAAAAGAAGCCTCTTAGACCTGGTGTCATGAAAATCCAGGACCCGCACTCCTTGGTCCCCCCTTGTGAGTATGGGAAAAAGTTCACAAATTCCAAGAAGTATTGTTAAAATTTTTTTTTTATTAATAAAATTTTTTTTTGATATTAATATTTTAAAGTACAATAATCAACCTGTAAAAAGGGCGAATACGAGATAACTGATTTTACCTAAAAAAGGGTTAGAGATTTCTTAAATAGCACTTTTAAATAGCACTTTACCGAAAATGGTTGGAGATTACTGAAAAAAATTATGTGCAATTAAAGCTGTCAAAATAGTGAAAATAGTGCTTTTTAACTGTTCACTGAGTCAGCTGTTTTGCAGGGAGCAGCTGATGTGTACTGCCGTAGTGGGATTGACTGCTGAGTTAGCGCTCAATCTCGCAACCGCGGGAAATTCGAAACATTGATAAAAAATTATACGTTTTTTAAAAGTCATTTGATGTGTTGTTTCCCCCCGCCCTCGCTCCCCCTCACCCCTCCCCTACTCATTGCCCCTCTGAGCCCCTCTCACTCAGAATAGCCGAAGAATCTTTCAACTTAAACAAAGAAGTTTTGCTATTGTTTTGCCTAATATACGTAAATGTATGTCATGGAACTTCAAAACAATTATTGAATATATTGGGACTATAGAATAAGTTGGGGTTGTTGAAAGCCCTATACAAGAATGTTACGATTAAGGTTTTACTTGAAGAGGATCGTTAGAAGAAGGGCTTGTCTAGTTAAAGAAACTTTGAACTTCAAGAAGAGATAGTATGTAAGAATAATTCATTGTAAAACAACAAATAAGGAGTTGAAGACATAATTTAGACAAAATCACCAAGAAAACTCAACTTTGTGTAACATTTCAAATTCTACGAAAAATTAGAAGAAAAAAATGTAAGATATTTCGAAATTTTGCTTCGTTTTTGAGCTCAAAATTAATCAAAATTCTGAATTTAAAGATGAAATTCGTCTTAAATTTTATCAATATCAAAGGGTTTTTAGCGAAAAAACGAAGCAAAATTTCAATATATCTTACATAGACTTTTTTTCTTGTAATTATTTGTAGAATTTAACTATATTTTTCAGACTTGAGTACGAATTTTTTTTCGATCTAAAAGCGATTGTTTATCATTACAGGATTCATACGGACACTTTTGAACAATAAAAAGGTATCTCCATGAATTTTTAGGTAGAGAAAGTCCGGATCGGACATTTAATTTTTTTAATTTATAGGTTTCTTTTGCATATACGTAAGTGAAAGTATAAACGTACGGCGTTAAAAATATGTTCATTGAAAAACTGAGAAAATTCTACAAAAAAAAAATATTCTTGTGTCTATGCAAAAAATTATTAAAATTTAGTTTTTGACCCCTCATATCTCCAAAACTATGGGTTAAAAAAATCTAAAAAAAATTAAGGGATATCCGGAATGAGTAGCAGAACATTTACTGTGAGTTTAAAAAAAAAACGATTTTTTGACTTCTCGATTTGACAGAGACTTGGCCATATATATATTAAAATATCTTCCTTTTTTATACAATTCTCTCTTGAGTTAGCGGATATTTTTATATTCTTTAGGTAAAAAACTTATAGTTTTAAGAAATTTTTGAAAGTTTAGAACACAGTCTCTGCGTTAAGACATAGGTTCACGGATGCACAAATCTTTAATCTACCCTACTTCTCGCTCACTTTATATTCAACTATTACTATTGAATGGCTGATATCTATGTTAAGTTAGATTTTTATTGCTAAGGCTAGCATAAGTATAAAATGTGCAACCAGTGTTATCATATGAAAACAAAATTCTATTTAAAATCTAGAGAAGCTAACATAGGTCATCAATGCTGCAGAGTCTATGATCAAATAAATATAAATCCTTGTTAAACTGTGGTAGATTTAATTATAATGGTACTAAGTGTAAAAATGAAACTGTATGTATTATATGCTCTGAAAAACACAGTGTGTGTGACTACAAAAATAACAAAAGACAATGTGTTATAATAATGTGTAAATACTGTACATATAACAACACTGAATATCAAACAAGTTTACCCGCTGATCACGTAGCAACAGACAGAAAGAATTGAAGTTTACTAAAAAATAAGATAAAGAAATATATAACTTCAATAGTTTATCGAATGGTACCTAGCTTGACGACGTGGGATGATATAAGCGCAATGAAGATTGTACACAACTATAAATCTAATTTACTTCAGCAAAGAAAGGTAAAACTAGTAGAAAATTTAATAACTTGATCAGGTGCAACACCTCCATCTCTACAAAAGGATTCCAGCAAACAATAGCTTCAAAAAAATAATGGAATACAATAAATTTTTTGGTGTTATACAAAACAATGTAATTCAGCCAGAACGAATATACAATAATCTTGAGACTTTCAATAACGAAAGAAATAGTAAAAATGAATTGATATTATATCTTAATATAAGAAGTCTAAATGCAAATTTTGAAAAACTACAAATATTTATTGAAAGTCTCAAAACAAAACGTTTTGCGATTGTATGTAGAGAGGTATACAGGGTGTCAATTAAGTCCCGGGACGGCTGAATATTTTCTAAAGTACTTCATTTCTGAAAACGGTCAAGATCATTCCTTTAGTAACTTTGAACAAGGAATCCGATGATGACCTTGGATTTGACCTTGAACCTTATTTTCAAGGTTATTTCGAGGTCAACCTCATTTTTTCAAATGAGAACCCCTATTTTTTATAGTGGAATCGGAAAGAGCGGAAAATTTTACGTCCGGATGTGTATTGAGGTATGAGGTTGAGGTAACCCCTAGAGTTCAAATAATGACTTCTTAAAAATCTCGCGAGTTCATAAAACAAAACAAAAAAAGTTCATACCCTAGGTAAGTCTTAACGAGGAACCCAACGGTGACCTTGGACTTGACCTTGAACCTCATTTTCAAGGTCATTTGAAGGTCGACCTCATTTTTTCGAATGGAAACCCTTATTTTTGATACCGGATTCTAAAGGAGCGAGAAATTTCACGTATGGATGCCTCTCACGATTGGAGTGCTTGATTAACGTGAGTCCCCTTGCCTCGCCTTGCTTCTAACTTAAAGGTTCAAAGTTTAATGGCAATGCCATCTTGGATTTGAAACAATCGAAATTTTGGTAGTAGATTCTAACTCAAATGTGCTATTTCTATGATTGTCATCCACCATCTTGAATTCGCCACCTTGGATTTGGAAAAATTGAAATTTTGGTTGTAGATTCGAACTCAACGATCCCCAAAACCCCCGACTAAGAAACTGCTCCATTAATTCTAGTAGCGTTTTGCATAATTCGATTTCCCACTTCCTCTAAGTTGTTTGGTTTAGTGGCATAAACTTTACTCTTAAGGTAACCCCAGAGAAAGTAATCGAGTGGTGTCAGATCCGGAGATCTAGCCGGCCACTCGATTGCACCGCGTCTTCCAATCCATCTACGAGGAAACTGAACATCCAAATATGCTTGAACGTGTCCACCAAAATGAGCGGCTGCTCCATCAGCGACCCCAAAAACCCCCGAGTAAGAAATTTCAAGCCAGAATAGTCAGTTAATAAGAATGTTCATAAAAGAAAATGATTGTTAGATAAAATAAACGTTTGTTTAAATTGTTTTCAAACTCATTTCAAATTTGTAAATTGGCAATAACAAAGATTGATGTGAGGAATTTTTCATTAAAGTTTAAGAGTTAGGGGTTTCTGAATTTAAGGACTCTTGCTATTTAAGCATAAATAAAAACAGAATTTATTAGATATTTGTCGTTGTTCCTGGATTGTACTTCCGAACAAAATTGTATTTTTCGAATTTATTTTTCGAAATAAATAAGTTCCGAGTTTAAATTGGTAGCATAATTTCGGAGGTATTTAAGTACCCAAAATTTATTTTATCTAAAAATTCCTTTTGGAACAATTCGTTTTCCTTTGCAATTGATAAGTTTTTCTTTTGGGTTTAATTCGTGTACTATTCTTATCTAATTTGTAACGTTGTATTTTTTTTCCTATATCTCTATATAACGCCACAACTTATTTATTAAGTAGAACCGGAGACACGAATGTTTCGATTGCCGCGGAGTCGGTGGGATGCCGACTCCTATACGCTCTAGGAAAGGTGTGAGGGAAAGATAAAACATGCGAGTTCATAAACTTAAGAAACGATTAATCTGCATTTTATTTTATATTAATGACGGGCTCCCGCACGAGCGCTCGCAATGCACACGAATGTGCCTCTACACGGGAACACCGTTCCCCACTATAGCCGGAGGGAGCAGGATCACCGCGCACGGGATCTCCGCTCGACTCCTACGAGCGCGCGGATTTACGAAGAGACCGGCCGCTGCCGTACATAAAGTTACTTGCCGCTGACTCGGTGACGCTGCCGTGAAGGGAAGACTTGCTGGCCCCGACCTGGCGCCGCTCCGCCGCTGCCGATGCTGCTCCTCTACTGCTTGTCGCCGCGACTACCCGGGTAGCCCGCCGCTCTCTCTCTCTCTCTTGCGCGTGGACCGGGTTGGCGTGTAGCTGCTGTCGGTGGCGCAGAAGGTGCGATGGGCTGCCGTGTTCTTCACTCTTTCTCTCTCTCTCTCTCTTTCACTGTCTCTCGATCGCTGACACATGCGTGACTACTTGGAATCAAGGCTTATCGCTCGAGCGCGGTCCGGCTCGTACTGCCTACCGATTCGACTTCTCGCAAGCTCGCAGTCCTTGACCCTCTCTCCCATCGATATTGGCTCTCATCCTGCGTTGCCGTCTCCGCATATTGTAAATAATCGCTGTGCGAATAATTTGCTCGTCACAAATTAAAAAAACTAACGTATGCTAAACTTTCGGATCGAGAACAGATAAGTTTGTTGATGATGCGTGGTTGGAGAGATCGAGTTCGATCTTACCTTGACGTGCGCACACTGTTCAATAACAATTTCCGTAATCAAGATGGACAATCGCATATTTCAAAATCTACAGTCGAAAGGACTGTTCGGTGCTTCGCAGAATTTGGGACTATTAGGGATCTTAAGAGAACTAGTCGCCCAACATCTGTTGCAACTGAGGAGAAGCAGATTGGAATTGTTCAAGCGTTTATTGAAAATCCGCATCTTACTTTACGTAGAGCTGGGCGTGAGCATGACGTTTCTCATGAATGCGTACGAGAAATTCTTAAAAGCATTCATTTTCATTCTTGTAAAATCCATTTGGTACAGGAGCTTAATGAAGATGATACGGATCGTCGGCTCGAGTTTTGCGAAACGATGATGAATAGAATTGACGTAGAGCCTAATTTTTTTATACAATATAGTTTATTCGGATGAGGCTACTTTCACTTTAAATGGTGAGGTTAATAGACACAATTGCAGATATTGGTCTGACTCAAATCCTGCATGGATGTTGGAAAATCACACGCAACATCCAAAAAAGGTGAATGTGTGGGCTGGTATCTTTAACGATACTCTTGTAGGTCCTTTCTTTATCGACGGTAATCTCACTGCAGCTTTATAGGAACAGTTACTTAGGGATCAAATAATACCACGAATTAGAGAGATAGCAGGTGATGATTACGATGTAACTTGGTTTCAACAGGATGGAGCAGTCGCTCATTTTAGTCGACACGTTCGAGCATATTTGGATGTTCAGTTTCCTTGTAGATGGATTGGAAGACGCGGTGCAATCGAGTGACCTTATAGATCTCCGGATCTGACACAATTCGATTACTTTCTCTCGGGTTACCTTAAGAGTAAAGTTTATGCCACTAAACCAAACAACTTAGAGGAAATTAAGTGAGAAGCAAGGCGAGGCAAGGGGACTCACGTTAATCAAGCACCCCAATCATGAGAGGCATCGATACGTGAAATTTCTCGCTCCTTTCGAATCCAGTATCAAAAATAAGGGTTTCCATTCGAAAAAATGAGGTCAACCTTCAAATGACCTTGAAAATGAGGTTCAAGATCAAGTCCAAGGTCACCGTTGGGTTCCTCGTTAAGACTTACCTAGGGTATGAACTTTTTTTTTTGTTTTATGAACTCGCGAGATTTTTAAGAAGTCATTATTTGACCTCTATTTGACCTCTAGGGGTTACCTCAACCTCATACCTCAATACACATCCGGACGTATAATTTTCCGCTCTTTCTGATTCCGCTATAAAAAATAGGGGTTCTCATTTGAAAAAATAAGGTTGACTTCGAAATAACCTTGAAAATAAGATTCAAGATCAAATCCAAGGTCACCATCGGATTCCTTGTTCAAAGTTACTAAAGGAATGACCTTAACCGTTTTCAGAAATGAAGTACTTTAGAAAATATTCAGCCGTCCCGGGACTTAATTGACACTGAAACAATTAAAATTGGCAGACGTAAATTATTAAACACTATCATTACACTAATTAATAACAATTATTTTAAAATAACTTCTTTATATATATCAGATGACCTACGTTGCACGGAATTCAATATGAATTTAAAAACTTACTTGCAGCATAAAAGAAACTCCAAAAATCATTTTTCAATATAAATATAAATCATTATAATACGATAAGTAGTGATTTCCTAAATTATCTTTTAGAAAAAAGTTTCGTTCCTGGCTTTATAAAAATCACTAGACCCTCTAACAACAATCTAGATGAAGGTTCTTGTATAGATAATATCTTTATCAAAACAAAACTTTCACTGAAGACAAAAGCACTTACACTTAAGATCCCGATAATAAATCACTATCCACTGCTTTTAGAACTGAAAAATAGGGAAATCACCTCAAAAAACAATGAGACGGAATTAAATGCCTATTATTACAATTATAAAAAATTATTTAACACTGCTAAACAAATAGACTGGACCAGGTATAAAAACCTAAATGATCCAAATGAAATAACAAACTCAATGATAAAAGACATTCAATCATGCATAGAGATAGCTAAATCCAATAAACCAAAAAGGCGTAACTCTAAAAAAACTCCTCGGAATGCCTGGATAACAACTGCAATAATAAACTCATGTAATAGAAAAGAAAAATTATATAATAGATTAAAGCAAAATCCTAATAGTCAGAAACTAAAAAATGATTACAAAAATGTTTGTAATACTTTAGATAAAGTAATAAAAACAGCAAAAATAAACTATGATAAGACATTAGAAAGAAATAGTAATGATCCTAAAAAACGAACGAATGACGCTTTAAGTCTTATAACTAAAACTATAAGCAATAAACTAGTTAAAAGTAAACCTATTGCAGTCACTTTTCTAGGCTTGGCAAAAGCTTTTGACACAGTAAACCACAACATATTATTAGATAAGTTATATGCATATGGAATAAGAGGAAAGGGACACAAACTGATTAAGAGTTATCTAAGTAACAGAAAACAAATAGTCAGAATAGGCTCGCAGACTAGTGATCCTGAAATCATTATCACAAGGAACCATTCTAGGACATCTTCTCTTCATACTGTATGTAAATGACTTACTAATAGAAATCCCAGAAAATACCATCTTATCTTATGCGGATGATACTGCTGTAGTGGCTACAAGTAAATCGTGAACTGAAGTTGAAAGAATAATGAACAAATATCTCGTAGAAGTATCATTATGGCTTATATTAAATAAACTAACCTTAAATATACAAAAAACAGCATATATAACTTTTGGAAACTACTGTGATAGCGTACCGAATAACATTGCATAAAAATTAATAATGCATTTCTTATTATTATATCTTAGAAGAATGGATAGTACTATATATCTAGGTATTATTATTGACTCTAACATGAGATGGAATAACCACATTGAATACCTAATAAACAAAACCCGATATCTTATTTTTATCTTTAGCAAATTAAATAAAGTAATGGATAATAATACACTAAAGATAATTTACTCTGCTCTCTTTCACAGTGTGATTAATTACGGCATAATTACATGGGGTGGTGCTTATAGAATTGAACTACACCAGTTACAAACAATACAAACTAGAATTATAAAATTAATAAACAGAAATACCTTTAAATCAAAAACAACTCTTTGCATACAAAAGCCTACGATACTACTATGAGAATATCAAACAACAATTTACTAACTCATCTAGCATAACAAGACGGAAATTGATAATTCCACCAATATATGATAAAAGAATAAGTGATAAAATTAGCCATGTCAAAGCCATAAATATATTTAACAAATTACCAAATGAATATAAAGCTCTTGATCTAAAGAAAAAATTTAATAATAAGAACATAAGAGATTGGTTGAGTAAAAATGAATGTGCGAATAATTGTATACGAATCACGAAAATATAGAATCTTTAAGAAAATCCAAAATACAAATCACAAAATTATAGAATCTCGAAACAGTCTAGTGCAATATAATCTTAGTATAATTATAAATTCAAATTATAGAATATTTTACTGTATATCGAATTTTCTAAGTACATATTTAATAATGAATTTGTTATGATATTCAAAAGATTATATCACTTTTATATATTTAAATAAAATTGTATACGACTCGAAGTCCGAAATGGACACACATATAGTATGAGTGGATGTGTAGATAAGTGGCTGGAGATTACTACTGTTTAGAAATCAGTATAACTAATCCTACATTATTTATATTTTTATTCTTTCTTTTGTTAATCCGGACCTGCGAACAGGAATTTATTTTCCTCTGCAGGATTTGCCGCGATGTAGTGGTGTTATTATGTTTATTATAAATATACTCTGTATTCGATAAATGCTCTATTTGTAACTCTGGAAATGATTACACACGCACACACACTTTCTAGTATAAAGAGCGCCAGGGAAATAAAATACCCGGGATGGACCAAAGTTAGACCAAGGCACCCCGAACAGTAAACTCAACATGGACGTAGTGAATTGGGGATACACATTACTCCAAGTGATTTTCCTTGGAGTGGGGTTAATCCCACCACCGATTCTAATTGTGTGAACGCCCCGGTAGTAGGTACAGGCTTCACGGATTTTGGGAGGGAGCCACATATACTATATCAACAGTAAGTTGGAACAGGTAAGGTAAAAAACACTCTGGGGTGGAGAACTTGATCTCCACAGTGTTTAAAGCACCAAGTCAGGCACGTGATAAGCTGGTAGAAGGAGTTGCAGTCACAAGGATATTAAGAAAATGTGGGATGGCTTAAGATAAGATACAGTTGTCTGAAGAGGCTAGTCAGTCAGTGGTTTCGTGGAAATGACCACCCCATCCAAGAAGTCTACTGAGCAGCAAACCTCACGTTTGCTTGCAAAGGACACAGGTGTTCCGAAGATGTGGGCTTATACGAGGCTAGCTGTACACCCAGCCAATGAAAGAAGTTTTCTCCTCTACAGCCTCAGAAGCAAAAGATTAAGAGCAGAAAGTAGAAACCGGAGAAAAAAGAACCGTGCGACTTCGAGATAATACAAACCCGCCAAAGGCAGACCAGGAAACACGGGTCTCTGCATAGCAACAGGTGGAAACGAGGAAAACGAAGAAGACGAAATAGAATAAAAAGAAAGAAAAGGGAGAGGGCCATTCGAGACTACGAACCAGACAAACGCGTCCTGGCGTACTCATTATCAAGCTGTCGGAGGTGATAAACTACGCAGATATCACTAACGAGGTTCAGAAAGATATAACATTGCAAGAAGTGGGCCTTGCAGTGGCCGATGTACGAAAGAGATTGGCGGAGGATATCCTTCTCATATTTGATAAGGGTAACCAGGACAAAACCGTGAATTTTAGCGAGAACATCAAAGTGATACTCGGTGGAGATGTCACCATCTACGCTCGGGTACAAGAAATGATACGCTTGAATAAGACAGTACGGCTACATTACGAAAAACTGCTACTCGGAGGTAGACCGATCCAACTGCTGCATAAAATGCATAAAATGCAGCGCAGAGGGTTACAAAGCCAAAAGCTGTGCCGAACAAATAGTACTGTGTTCTTTGTAAGGACCACTCAGACAAGAAGACAAACCATGTACCTGCGAGCAGGTTACACAAGAAGATGGGCGTATCCCCTCGATCACCTGAAACGAGTTGCTTTGAGAGAACAGGAGAGTCGGAAATAGAAAGGCGCCTGGTATGGATAACATCCCCAGCGTAGTTCTGATAATGGCAGTGAAATGTGGGGGAGGGGGGGGGCTTCCATGAGCGGTGGAAGTGTGAGAGCCTTGTGTTCCTGCCCAAAGGCAATAAGCCACAGGATGAACCACCAGTCTATCGCTTACTATGCATGCTGAATACATTCGGGAAAACGCTGGGACCTTTTATATTGAACAAGATTGAAGCTACTATTGGACATCTTAAAGGGAAGGAGACTATCTCTGGAAACCGATGGATGAACGGAAGTAAGAAGTATTGACTGCTTGTAACCCTTGATATGAGAAATACCTTCAATTCAGCCAACTGGAAAAACATTTGCATGGCGCTAGACAAGCTGAGCGTACCAACATATCTGAAGAACACGCTCAAGAACTACTCAGAGAACTGAATACTAGTGCATGATACAGAAGACGGTACAAAAGAGTATCGGATTAAGATCTCCTCTGTCGAATCTCACGTATGATGGTCTATTTAAGATCCAGCTACCATCAGAAGCTGAGATCGTCGCTCGGGATTAAAAGGGAGCCATCTCAGCGCCCGCTTCAAAAAGGAGCCATCTCATACGCGATTTTTTTTTCTCAAAATTTGGGTTGGCAACACCATTGAATGGGAAAATGTATCACACATAAATACATTAGACATTAGATGAGAAAGTTTTTGCATATTAATCGCATATTAATATATTTATAGACTGTTCATTAATTTAAAACATGTTATGTATATTTTATGTAAATTTTTTCTTTGTACCATAGCTTATAAAAAAACATTTCAGCTTTTACCTATAAAAATACATCACCGGTTTGCTAAGAAAAATTATTTAAATGTTTAAAAAAAATTAACTTTTGTGATAAATAGATGTATTCAAAAAATGACTAAAAGTAAAACCATACTCATATATAAACTGACTAATTTTTTCTCTTCCCTTACATACAAAATAAGTTTTCACATTTAATATTTTGGGCTACATATATTTACGTTAAAATATACATAACATATTTTATAATCAATGTACAGTCTATAAATATATTAATATGTGAAAACTTTCTCATCAAATTTTTTATGTCTGATACATTTTCCCATTCAATGGTGTTGCCAACCTAAATGTCGAGAAAAAAAATCGCGTATGAGATGGCTCCTTTTTGAAGCGGACGTCGAGTTAACCATTTTTGAAGCAGACGCCGAGTTGACTCCATTTTGAAGCGAACGCTGAGATAGATTAATTTTAATCCAGAGCGATGAGATGATGTTTTTTGCGGGCGACGCGGAGGTAGTTCACTGGGAAGACCTTGGATGAGATTCAGCGTATCTTTGGCGATTGTTGCGAAAAAGTGCAACAGTGGATGGGATCAGCTGGGTTCAAACTGGCTGAACACAAAACAGTATCTGCGGTTTCTATGAGCTGAAAGAAAGTGCAGACCATCACTTTCGATGTGGGACAGTGCACCACCTCTTCTCAATCTTTCATTAGGTATTTAGGAGTGATGTTAGGCATAAGAGTGGGCTTTAAAGCCCATGTGATATATGCGGCAACTACGGCATCCAGAGTGGCCATAACTTTAGCCTGGCTGAGGTAGATAATTCGGTGAACAGTAAACACGGGGATATCATCTATTACTTGACTTAAATACTCCGGGAGCGGGGTACCAGAGTATACGGAACACGCATTCTTCCTGTGCTCGCGTTTTGCTCGAGAGAAAAGGAAACTAGAGGAGACAGTAGGAGTTTACCCCAGAGACCGTTGTGGAATTGAGGTTAGAGGCAGAGGAGAACTGAACGGCGGTAAGTAGCTGTGCCGCAGCCATCATGAGGACGCTGCTAGAAAAAGAGCAGGAATGCAGAAAAACAAGTTCTTGGACAATAACGATTCTTCATTAATAATCTAAGAAAGGATGAACATCAGAAATAGTGAAGAAGCTAAAAGAGCTGTGGCCGCGCTAGCAAAGTAAGGCTTATGACAATAAGGTTAGGGTTTTAGTCTGTAGGTCCAAGGCAGTTTGACAAATAGGTACACAGTACTTAAGGTGCATAAAGCATTTCCCCTCTTGAATAAACACACACACACACACACACACACACACACACACACACACACACACACACGCACACACGCACACACGCACACACGCACACACGCACAGACCCCTCTAGCCCCCCAAAATATCGTAAAAATATGATTAAAAATACGTTTTTTGAAGGTAATTTGAAGTGTTGTATTTACCCCCTCGCCACCCCTCTTCTTATTGCCCCTCTTAGCCCCCTCACTCAGAATAGTCAAAGTATCTTTCAACTTCAACAAAGAAGTTTTGTTATCATTTTGCCTAATATACGTAAATGTATCATATGAAACTTCAAAAGAATTATTGAATATATTGGGACTATAGAAACACATTAGGACTATAGAATACATTGGGGCTGTTGAAATCATACGTAACCAAGATCAATTTTGTTATTATATTACGAGGTTTCACTTGAACTGGATCTTTTGAAAAGGGACTTTCTTAGTCAAAGAAACTTTGAACTTGAAGAAGAGACAGTACGTAATTATAATTCATTATAGTACAACAAATAAGGAGTTGACATAATTCAAAAAAATTAACAAGGAAACTCAACTTGGTGTAACATTTTTATTAATGAAAAAAACAAAGGGGAACTGATAATGAGACTTATGGCTACTATTTATACTCATAATAATGAATCGTATTTTGGATGCCGTAGAGTGAAGATCATAAACTTTAAAAAGTAGTTGGTGAAGCTAACAATAAAAAATTTTAACGCAGTCGTAGAAAATGTGAAAAGAACGAAACGATAGAGCGATTTTCTTCTTGATAGTAGATGAAACGTTTTCTGCGGTCTGTAAAACTCGAAAAGAAACAGTACTTGCTCTCATAACACATCTTCATGGTATTTCATTTGGAACTATGTATGTTTTTTAAAATATTTAAGTTAACTAAAATATAAATTTTTAAATAAAGTTTTAGATGCTATAGAGAAAGTAAAATTCTTTCAATTCAGTAAGTACGATGCAGTTGTCGACCGAAATCACGCACTTCCAAACTCTGTCATGATATTTGACGATATTACTTGCGGAAATTTAAGAGCTTTTTTCTGCATGGGCAGACATGAAAAAGATGACTGTTTTTATCTATGCCAAACTTATGCTCATTTATGATTTTAAATAAAACTTTCACGTCAATCTTCGAACATCTTCAAAAACTTGTAACTGAAAAAGAAGAAAAAAAATTAAAACTACGGAACAAAGTTTAATCAGTTATATAATTGAACATCATACGAGTAATTCAGAGAGTGATATTATTGAACATAATAAGTCCGACCGTGTTATTGTTAAACATAACGAAAGTATTGCGACTGAAAATAATGATATTCTGCATAATAAAACTCTACATGACACATCGTTCCAAATAGCAGATAACGATGATGAGGGCTCTGATTTCTGCGTCAAAGCTCTCAAGCTCAATCAAACCCAATAGTTGAATAAAATTTATAGTATACGAAATGAAAAGGGTGAATTTTCTATTGGTAATGTGCCAATTATTATAGTTTGTCAGTAAGTAATTTGTCAGTTTTTATGGTAATAAAATTAAAGTAAATGGTGTAGTTTATCCGATAACTACAGCAATGCTTGAATTACTTATAACAAAACAACCGAATGAAAATAATATGAGTTCAGTAAATTTAAATATTATCGGAAATTTTAGAACTATTATCTGCTATCATCATAAAAAACGACATGATCGAAGTGGAATGATTCGTATTCACAAAAATAAGAAATTTAATAATATTATTCATTCAATTGTATTATTGATGTTCAACGCTATATAATTTTAAATACAGTTTATTATATGGTAACTTCGATAGTTGAACAGTACGTTGATGGTGGGGTAGACAAAGGTTTATTATTTAAAACTACATAATCACTGTTTCTTTAATAACAAAATATATTTGTTGTATATCGAGGTTCGAGGATCAGATACGGAGAAAATAAGCATCTCAGTTCTCCATATTCTATCGAACCCATTTGGCTCTCGTTCCCGCGAATTCGTGCATCTCGATCGTTTCTTTACATCGCTCGAGCAACGTATTCGGGAGCTGCGCGCAGGGAGAGCGCGACTTTGCAACGGCAATTCAATATGAGATTAGATTCTCTCGGGCCATCTAACCGCGCGCACGCGATCTTCTTATATTGTTGTATTTCAGTGACCGACGCAATCCCCGGGTCCGGCCTCGTGATCGCCGTCCCTGCTAGGGAAGTATTGCGGCACGGGTGTAGGCCTGCTGTTGTCGCGACTAGGAAGGACGCTTCCCATCAACAGCCTGCACTTAGTCAACGATAACGCGACCTGCAAACGACTCTGAGAGTAGACCGTTCCGTAAGACATTAACTGGTCTGGCGCAGCGTTACCAGTCCCAGCGTTCTTGTATTTTCGGCTCGCCATTTGGAGCGGCCGAGGTTGCGTTTACCGACCCAACAGAAAATAATCATATAGATTCGCCCGCGTCGCGCGGCCGATTTCCATCTTTTGTCTGCGCGCAACGCGATGCATACCTAATTTAATTTGACGCTAGAATAGACTTTGTTATTGTTTTATATATGCTAAGTCTATTCGTCATTTTAATACCTTCATCTTACCTTCTTCCGGATACCGTCGCCTCCGCGGGTTCGTCGTCTGCAGATACCGTCGGCCTCGCGAGTAGCTATATCGCGAGCTACTCCACGCAATAAAGTTGAGTTCGTGTCGGGAACTCAACGTTTGTTTTCGGTTTGCAGCATCCCCGGGAAGTGATTTTAGATTGACTCCCGCGGCACCGTGTTCCAGAGTACGAGCAGCCGAAAATATAGCGAATTGCTATTTAAAAAACTGTTGCAATTGATTTATTTTCTTAATCATTAATGTGATATATAAAATTCATTACAATATTCTCATAGGGGGTTAACGGAGCGAAGTATCACTAATATATACTCACACACTCACACACATACACACAATAAAGGGGTACCTTATACTCCTTTCGTCAACCCCTCATTTTTAGAAACCGATATATTATTAATCTAAATACTGGAAAAATTTGGAAACCATTAAAATTATATTAGTTTTTGTCAAACGAAATAAAGAAAATAAATTTATTTTAAACTACCTGATGTGCTTTTTGTATTATTTTTTTCTCATTTTCTTGAATATAACCAACAGCTTCTAATTCCAAATATATGTTTTTAAGAGAAAAAAATATTGACTGCTAAACCATGTATTTTACTACTTACAAATATTTTCTTTCAAATAGTGTGGTCTAAATTACATTTGAATACTTTCATAAAGCTACATGTTGGTTTTTCAGTAAAGACGAAAATCTATGTATTCCAATTTTTAGTCAAATATAATCTTATTTATAATTTTGGTTCCAAAATTTTTTATTTTCAATTTCGAAAGTTGAGTAACAAAATCTTGATTAGCGACCTCAAAAACCCTGTATACTACTTTAAGACGGCCTTATACCTATAAACTTGGAAAAAATCAATATTTTTTTATTTGATTTTTAGATTCTATATATTATTCTCAACTTGTAAAAAAAGTTTGAGTCACATATTTGAAAAATTACCGAAGATATAAACAAAAATGTGAATAAACTTCTATAAGAACGTGCCACCAGTTTCTACCATTTTGGGTCTTATCACGTAAACGTAAACCACATCAAGAACCAATTTCTTGCAATCAATTTTACGGTAAAAGAAAGAAACATAATATTTTAAAATGTTAATTTAAAATGTATAAAAATAATTTTTTAATTAATTTTTTAACAAAAGAATAGCGCGAAAAAAGGGTTTTGATTAAATATCAAACTGAAAAAATATGTTAACTGATTTAATGTTTATATATTTTATACATGTATACGTAATATAAACACATACAAAAATTTTAAATAAGATTCGTAAATTCAAATCGCGCGCTCAGTTGGTAAAAAGTATATACACCCCCCGCCCCTCTCTCTCCCTCTCCCTCTCCCTCTCTCTCTCTCCCTCTCCCTCTCCCTCTCTCTCTCTCTCTCTCTCTCTAACGTGGACATCACTGGCGGTTCTCATGTTAGATCTTGGATTTGGGGGAAGATACTTTTATTCAAGTTGTTAATTGATATGATGTGCTATTATTACCTTTTTCTCTGGTGAAGGTCGTTGAAATAAAATACACTGCTGCTGTTTCCAATTGAATGCACTATTTATTGATTGATGTGATT
>JAWWEQ010047139.1:0-16369 GCA_035583055.1 Torymus tubicola | reverse complement strand
TTTATCTAAGCGAATAACAAATTTTTCAAAGAACTCATGTGTAAATGATATACGGTTGTGTTTTTTTCTCTTTTCAAATATTCGGCGTATACTTTCTCCTATAGCCTATATAAAGTATGAGTCAGGTTATATGCAGCCGCGTGACGTGTACATACGATGTGTTCGAGTATAGACAGACCGAAAATTACGCGAGTGTAACAATTCCAGGCATTCGATATTTTACGAGGAAGCTTTTCCCGGGGGGCTATATGCTGATTTAACGTTCAAGGTTGGGTGCTTAAATTTAAGAACCTGTTAAATTTAACCTTCAAAGACAGGAGCTTACGATGAATATTTCAGACTATTGTCTAAAAATACATTATTGGAATTTCGCTGGAAACTATAAGTGTAACGCTCATCAATGTATTATAAGAACCATTAAGCATTCCGAAAATTCTATGCGTAATAAATACTTTATCTATATCAATTTATTATTACAAAACGAATGTTTTCGCGTAAACTATAAAATCAAATATAGTCAAAGCTAAATGTTTCACGGAATAACCCATATATCCTCCCTCCCGCAAAATATTGTTGGCAAATAGCCCTTCTCCGAGTTTCACTCTACTTTCTTATATAGCTCCTCGCAGATTTAATTGTGGCTACGCCTTATACGTAGACGATGAATTCATGGAAATTTCGCGAGGGGGAAATCGATTTTAAAGCAGCAACAGCAGCCGCAGCACCACCGCTCCGCTGCTCGTGCGGCTGTTTTCTCTTCAAGTGTGTGTGAGTATATATATATATATATATACTATATAGGTACATACATGCACAGCGACCGCGTAAACGCCGAGTCGATTTATCGTGTTTCTCGCGAGAGGTGGCGAGGTGAAATACGAGCTTGCTCGTTTCGTAATTAACGTTAATCAATGTAAAACGAGATATTTAATTTCCAAGCTTTTTTATAGATATAGAAATTTTACCACCCGCGTTGGGTAATAATAATTCTCGCGCACGCCGGTGTAACACTAGAGCCGAATGGGGTTGCGCAATATGTTTTGTTTGTATATCTGGTAAAGATATTCATATACAGAGCACAAGCGCGTAGTGAATGCTGCTGTTGCTCAAAATTTATATTGGTTTTATAATAAGTATATGAAAATTTTGAACGATTGTTAACAGTAAATAACGTTGTACAAGATTTATTCAAATTTTCAATACGTCGATTTGTAAAATGAAATTTCACCGCTGATATGTAGTACATTGTAAGGCAGCGCGCCAACGGAAATCAATAAGCTACACCGTGTTTCTTTCATTCCTTTGAAATCACTTTTATTCCCGAGGGATGCAGCTTTTCTGCAGCGCTATCGAGAAAACTACTTGTCTGTTTGCGTTTCTTTCACAACTTTCTTATTGATCCCCCCTCCATTGTAAGCAGTACGTACCTCTTTCCTTTTCAAGTTTCTCAGCGAGTTGGACACTCGTTATATGACAAATAGAAAACCGTATATAAAGAAACTCAACAATTGTTTTCTGTCAGAGTGTCAACTCGCATAGTGGAATTGACGCATGTACGTTATACGATATTCATATACCAATACAATTACCTGAATTTTCGTAAAAACATTTGTTCACAAATTTTTTGTAAATAACATACAATTATAACATATATTGATTGTAATGAAAATCTTTAAATTAATTTTTCTATGACATGTAATAGCTATACTTGAAAAAATTTTCATATATTTTCTATAACAGCCTCTTTCCCCCTTAACCACTGATAAAACATGCAAATGCACACATTTTATCAACGCACGCACGCATCGCGATCTAATTATGGAAATAGTCGCGCTTGCATCCTATCCTTCTCTCACAGTAGAGGGTACGACTACTCACACGCATCCTCTCTGTAATCAAATGTAAGCGCTGATTGAATTTCCTTTATTGACGGTAAATTGCAGCTTCTCATGTGTAACTTAATCCCACCCCTATACCAACCCTCTTCCTCACCTCTCCCTATATACCAGCAAAGCCCATGCGCGCAATCTCAGGTGATCGAACGCGAGTTCCTCGGTGCGATGCTAATCGCCCATCGCGCGGTTCCGCGTGCGTTAGAACGAGGCGCATTTGCGCGCGGAGATGGGGAATATCGAAATTGCAATGCGCGAATAGGCGTGGGTTGGTGTGTGTATATATATATATATATATACCAAAGTGCGCGCAATGGCCGGGCTGCCAGGCTTTGACGTAGCGAAAGAGAGAAGGGGAGGAGAGAGAGAGAGAGAGAGAGAATATGTATAGACTACAGTGCTTACCGAGATTGAAGTGGGATTTTTATTGAGGTTTGAATTTACTTATGTTATTGCATTAGTCAGTGCGGCCGTATAAAAAATGATTATTTACAGACGATGATTTTGTGTAGAGGTTATAGTTTTGATGTACTTTAATTTAATTATTTAGTCAAATATTAGTTTAAGCGTTGTTTGTAATTTCGAAATGTTCCATCGCGATATTTATGATTAATCTGAATAAACATTATAGAGTAAAATTCGAAAATCAATATTTGATTAACGTAGATCAATATAATAATTACTTACAATATATCTTTGGTGCTTATTTGACATAAATTACTGGAATTTTTTTATTTTTACGCAAATTATTATTTGAACTTGGCCGCTTAACTGATAACAATATATATAACTTTTATAAGAAGTATTGTAATTCATACCTATTTTTATATTAACAATTTTAAACCTCAAAACCTATTTCGCCCATATTTATATTATATAAACTATGATTCGAACCATTCATCTCTTTCTTGAAGTAAATCATTGACCGGGTGCGTTTCAGACTTCAGAGGTACCTTCGAATGTTAAATAATCGGAAATTTATGGTTACATTCCGAGCTCGCGCGCTGCGCTCTCGCGGTTATTTATTGGCTGATTTTTCCAACGAATGACATATCTACTGCAGCTAAGATAAACCTAAATGGATGGTCGCGCGCTGCTGTAGAATTTTTCGTTGCTTCATGCATGTATTCAACGCTGCAGCGCGGTGCATTGTGATTTTACAACGAACATAAATTGTTGATTCTTGTTTCGAGGATAGTATTGAACCAGTTTGCATATAGTACATTTAAAAATTTTAAAACTATACAAGAAAACAATAAATTATTCAACATTACATCTATAAAGCTAATATTAATAAGACATCAAATTCACCCATCAATCATTAGCCTTATTGATATCAGATAATTGTTAATTACACAATTAAATAAACATTCGACAATCAAGCTCGAAATTACCACCGAGCACATTTTCCGAAACCAGCCAACCGCGCTTTTCCCGTAATGAAATTTAAAAGTTGAATTCGATTGGCTAGCTGTCGCTCTCTGCGATTCATTAGCCATTGTTTTCCACGTGTTAGCTCGTGAGTAAGTACAAGCGACCCCCGCCTGTGTACGGGGCAGGCAGCTGTGATGAGGGCAACCGGCCGAGTGAGAGAGGAGGGGGGAAAAAGTTGACCTCCCCCCTCCCGCCGGTGTTTACCGCGCCGAAGTAAACAGGGTTAGTTTAAATAGCCAACAATGAGATAGTCGACGAAATAAGTGAATTTGTGCTGGCAGGACCGGACACTTTCTCGTTCTCGCACGCGACGGCAAATCGTGAAGTCGATTAATTTTTAATCGCATCCCCTAGGAGAGAAAAAGAGAAAGGGAGAGAGAGAGGGAGAGGGAGAGAGAAAGAGCTTCGTTTGGTGATTTAATGCGAAAAGTTCTTATTGCGATGTTCGTCTGTGTACACACGAATATCCTGCTCGAGTGAGATAACAGCACGTCGTGCGGTCGCTGTGCCTGTGCCATTCGTTTTAAATGTCAACAGCAGCCGTTAATCGATTTTTTTACCACTGAAGAAACGAGGTAAATATCTCCTTTAATACCCGCCACTTTATCGGGGTTAATTGGTTTTTTACGATGCATTTCTATGCTCGTTTGTAACGTGAAATTAATTGTTTTCCCAATTTATTGCTGCTAAATTGAGTGCAGCGATTAATTGAGCTTGATAATTCAATCAGCTTGATTCACAAAATTATGCAACAGTGATTTTGGTATCAGGTGAAAGAAAATATTTGAACACGATTTAATCTTTACAGAATATCCTATACACAATGAGCGAAGAAATAAGCGATGGGAAATGCCTTCAGATGCAGATTCGTTTTGGTATTCGCTACCAATGGACTCTTTCCGATTTTACAAAATTCTACGCTGAGCAGTGCCTCGAGTCCTGCCCTCTGTTCTTCCAAAACGGCAATCAACAAAAGTGTTTCAAACTGAAGATCATCAAAGCAAAGCCTAACACGTCGTCGATCGACGACGGTGATGAGACCTACTTTCTCCACTTCAATTTTGGAAATGTGTTTTTCGAGGAATCACGCTATCACATCTACTACTGTATTTGCAACAAAATGGGCCAGCAGCTGACGAAACTAGAAACCATCGAATTGCAAGTCGCGCGTGGAAAGGTCGGCCCGTTTTACCTTAGCTTCATTGCCGAGAGCGAATTGAAAGAGATAATTGATCAACACGAGACACTAATTATCGATGTATTTCTGTTGGACGTGACATTACCAAAAGTAATAAGCACAGAAATGCAGACCGTCAACCGTACTATTAAGAGTAACCAACAAACAGATAACGAGACACCATGCAACAGTGTAGTTAGAAATTTCAATAAGCTTTTCGAAGACAATACAACGAGCGACGTTATATTATTGGTCAAGGGTCAGAAGTTCCTCGTGCACAAAGTTGTGCTAGTGTCGAGGAGCCCGACGTTTTCGGTAACCCTCCTACCGAAGTTGAGCAAGAATCAAATGCTGTGCCTTACCATTGACGATTTTGATCCGGCAGTCGTAGCCAAGATGCTTGGCTATATGTACCTCAACTCGGTGAATAATATTGACGATATTGTTTTTGATTTGTATAGAATAGCTGAAAAGTATCACTTAGATGGACTGATTAAAATATGTGTTAATTGCCTGAAGAAGAAGATCACTGTGGACAATGTAATGACAATATTTGTTTTTGCAATGAAGAATGATATCAAGGATTTGATAGAGCGTACAAAAGCAGTTATTACAATGAACATTGATAAAGTACTGGATAGTGACGGTTTTAACAGAATGATAGATTGTTATGACTTTGAAAACCACGGGTTATGAATTTTGACTATCATGAACATTTAACGGTACAATCACACACTAATTTAAACGTAGAAGTGTTATTAATGCAGATTTAATAATATTCCAATTGATTTAATCAGTTAAACTTTAATTATAACCAACTGCATTTAATAACGAAAATTTGTTATGTATTTAAAAGTTTATTGTTAACTTTTTCCTATTATTGATTTGTTATATAGCAAAATTTACAATAAAACTTTATCTTTAAAATGTTAATGCTAGTGTTTATTTCATTATTTTCTTATATTCTAGAAATACGTTAAGTTTACTTACATTTTATATCCAACACGTATTTTTCGAGAAAAATGTGAAGCTTGCCGTCTAAAACGTTTTCAGAGCACATCGAATTTATAAAATAGAAAGTTTTAATGCAACTGGAATAAGTTTGATATTTGTTGCCAGCGAATATATCAGAAATTAATTAATATACAATCTCTTATTAAGAGGCGCGGTAGAGTAAATCAAAGTTTCGATTGGAGAGAAGTTTACGATACGAGATTGTGCCTCGTGTTTACATGCGAATTTCCGACATTGCCCGGAGAACAACAAACATGGAGGCATAGAGAAGCAGCCTCGGCTTGCCTCGAATTTCAAGAGTAAATAGGGAGTCTTTATCTTGCGAGTAATAAAGCCAATGTTACAGCGCAATATTAACTTTATTAGTACATAGTAATTATAAATATACCGGGATGCATAAAGTTTGTGTTATTATAAAGTTAATGAAACAATTTCAAAATTAAGAGAGATAATGTACGTTTCGAAAATGTTGATCTTATTGCCAAACTGTTTAATATTAAAACTCATTTGTATAGAGCATTTATTAGCGTTAGAATCTTTTGAGCTTTTAGTGTATGCACATAATTTCAAACTATTTTTTCATTTTATAAACAACTAATGTACGTTTAAGCGTCTACTTCACTAACAAGGTCACAATAAATAATCTATTTATTCATACCTAGAAAATAAAGCAATAAGCATATGTGATATCACTTCAACGGGTTTCATTCAAATCGCAACCAATAATATTGGAAAACGGGTGTCTCTAAACAAGATTGAAAAAATTCGCTTAATCTTACATCTTAATTTTTCAAACGAGTTAAATAGTCGCATTAACATAACCGCTCAGCGCTTATCCGACGCGATCTACTTCAACAACTTCCTCCGTTATCTCGCTCGCATTTCTCCGCTGTCAAAATACCCTTCGATAAAAGCGAAGAGTCTCGACAAAAAGCCGTTGTCCTCATTAGCGCTCTCAAAGTCAACCATATCTATATATATACACACTCCTCCTAATTAGATCAGGATAATTACGGGCAATAGCAGCGGCTCATTACCGCTTTGCCATGACAAAACAAAATCGAACTTTCTCACCGACGTGAGAGAAGGAGTTACTCGAGTATGTTTGCGCGAATTAGGCGACCATGGATATTTATTTTCTTCTTCGCACCCCGCGACGTCTCGCGCTTAAAGGAGTACGTAACTGCGCGGAAGGGAATGAGGACGATTACAAGAGTCATTTGGCGCCGACGATGTGTGCGTATATACGTGAGTCGACAACGACGAGCGAGCAAGCGAGCGAGCGAGTACATAAATATTGTCTTGGGGAAATCGATGGGTTTATAATGCGATTCGCGTGTACCAGCGACTGTTGAACAGGGGCCGATGTTATGTCGACTGATAAGGAGAATAACGAGCGAACCAAGGAGCGTGGGTTGCGTACTCTCGTTGGTTTTTTCTTTTGGTGTTTGTTTAAGGGTCTTGTAATATCTGAACTATACTATAGCAAACGTTATTATCTTGATTTGAATGTAACAATAATTGAACTTTATTAGTTTGATCAATAGAAGAAAAAAAACTTTAATAAATCTAGAAAATTTGTATCGTAATTACAAAAATTTATCCGCATTTACATTGTTGGTCCTTATATTTCAATTTTCAGTTTTCTTCGAAAGCTTTGATTTAAAAATCACACTGCAAACCTCCAATAATTTCAATCCTCCTCCTAAAATATTCCCAAACCGCGTATAAAATTTCAAATCAGCAACCTCTACCACTACCACCTCAAAGTAACTCTCTCACTGTCTCTCCGCACCTGCACGTCACATTACATCCGCGCCACGAACGAATCTCGACGTCTCCCCGCTGGAATCCCGCATCGGGCTCGTAGCGTAGAGAAGGCGATAATTAAACTGGAAACAATGGAAACCTTACCCTTTGCAAATTGGCCTCGCGCCCAAATGTACGCTCAGGTCCTAATTATATTCTCAATCGTGCCTCAAAGACTCACTCACTCGCACCTCACGCAGACGTACAAGCGAGAATCGACATCTCGAACTCTGACGCTGCTTTCTACTGGAACGTATACATAGCTACTACTACTACTCGCACTGCTTTTTGCACCCTCGCGAGTATACTTACGGATGCCAGCCACGTACGCGCACGCGGGGATAGGTTCGCGCTCATTAGGAGGTAACCGGCTGGGATGGTGAAATTCGCATATAAGAGAGAGAGGGAGCGAGAAAACGTTGGTAGAGTAGAGAAAGGAAAGGACGACGCATCGGTGCGAAAGAGGCAGCGACGCTCGCTTTTGCTATACTTTGGAGAACGCGAAACTTTTCTCCGTGGGCGTTCGTGTCGTGAATTTATGGCTTTATGGCTGCTGCTGCTACCACCAGGCCGTTCGCACTGCGACGTCGACGACGACGTAGACATTGTCGTTGCGGTGCGAACGCGCGCGCATGATGATGTGCGATGGTAACGACCGAAAGTCGAATGCGTTTTTTCTGTCTCTCACTGTTATGGCTGCTGCTGCTGCTGCGTGGCGCGTGGTTTTTAAGATTATTCGCTCCATGCGGCGGCGTTTCGAATTTACAGAGCCACCGGGGGAGTTTTTTTTTCAAACTGTAAATGGGGAGAGGAATTTGCAGTTTTGAAAATTTTATATGTGTGAAGTGAGAATTAGAGCAAGAAATGTAGTGAGAAGCTGGTAAAATTTTGTCGAGTTTTGGGTAAAATGTAGAAATAAATTTGTCGAATGGTTTTTAATAAATGTTGTGTATACGGTATTATTCTATGGCAACGGAATATTGAACAATTTTGTGTACATAAAACACTAGGAATAATAAAGCCAACAATTTCAAAACCACATTCTTAAGTACAAGCCTTATTAAGAAATTTTTATAAAGTCTTTCTGTTGATCTCATGAAATTTTTAATTTAAATTATTAAAACCCAGCCGCAGTAAACTCTTGTGCTTCCGTAACAAATTTTTCATCACATTTGAAAATTTTACAACATTGCTAGCATTCAATTTTGCCTCTCAAGACACTCGCGGCTGCGACGCTGTAAAAAGAAATACAAACATCACGGGCAGAAGTGCCTTACTAAAATAAGAACGCCTAAGTAAAAGCAGGAGTAAGTAAATACTAGAGCCCGAGAGAGAGAGAGAGATGACGAAAAAAAGTTAACTTGCGAGAGAGGAGACGCTCTGGTCTCTCGCACTCTTATATGAGAAAAAGAGAAAGAACGAGAGGAGCAAGCGAGAAGCTTTGACGGGGTGCTGCGCGCACGGGACTCGAGTTTGGGGTGTGCGCGTCTCACCTAGAGAGTTTCCACGTTTACAGAGAGGGACGTGTTTTTTTTTCGTACTTTGAGGAGGCTATTTATTTTTACGGATTTTTTTTAAGGGACTTCTTTAACAGCTTTCGTGACGGGAATTTATGATGGCGCTAAAAAATATACGGGATGTATAATGTGTGCACGCGCGCGTATATATATATATATATAGCATGCGCGCTTGAATTGCTTATAATAAAAAAATGCTTTGTTGTTGTTGGCGTGTTGTAAACGCGGGATGGTTGGTGTACCTGTGTCAACGAAATTTTTAAGGAATTCATAAACGCAGCGGAGAACAAACTTTTATCCTATACGCGTAGCTTTAAGGAGACGTTAGTCAAAAGGGAAAAGGGCTGCTGAATTTGGGAGCAAGAATAAATTATATAAATTATCGACTATATATTCGTGTGTTATTATTACTTGAGCTTTCTTGTAATAATTTGCAAACCCGACATTTATTAAATAAATTAGTTAAAGTATAAAGAAATAATAAAATTATCGAGAACATTAATTATTACTTCAGTATCACGTATATGATTCATCGAAAGTAATTTCAGCATCGGCATTTTCTCCATCAATATTCAATATCAGCTCGATTTATAAAACTTAAAGGTTTAATTGCACGATCGATGCAGTAGAGCGATGAATTTTTCAAGATTATCGAGAGTGCCGGCGTCCGAGCGAAGAAAAAACCTGAGGAGATATTTTACTAACACCCCGATGAAATTCCTGATTTTATTACTCCTGAACTATGCGAGCATTTTTCGCGCTGGTCTCTCTTTCTCTCTCTTTCTCTCTTACTCGCACTCACGACAGGCTTCTCTGACAAATTAAAATTCCACAAGCGTTCGCGTCAAGCAAGGAAAAAGCCACCGCGCTCATGTACCCAGCACCGTCCGGCGTCGAACGTCTAACGATAAATGCGTCGGATTGAAGGACGATTTTTCAGCGATTTATTTGACGCTGAAATTATCTTTAGAATCGACAGAATTTCAAGTTGTTTGCAGTGGATTAAAGTGCTTCATAGGTTAAAAATGTTTATTTCAACATATAAAAAGAATTATTAATTTGGTTCTATATAGATAATTTTATTTACTAGAGCACATTATAGGATGCATTAAATGTTATTGAATTTAATGTTATTATTACGATAGATGCATTTTTTAAATTTGATGGGAGTAAACGTTTTTAAATCTAATAGTAACAAATGTTTTCCAACTTCGACCTACTATAATACACTATATTATTTTCCAAGCTAATAATATTATATGGGACATACCGCCATGAAACGATCATCTTTTATTCTGCTTGCCAGATTGAAAAAGCATTAAATTCAAACATTGCGTTACAAAATATATAATGTATTTGTGCGACAAAAAGGGGTAATTTCACAGGCAGGTAAACAACGCCTATACCTATAATTTAATAGAATTCTTCGGTCGGTTCGATCAATAATGATCAACGTATTTAAGATTAATGGTTAAGCATCGAAAGCATTTAATTTAAAATTTCTGATAAAATGGTACTTAAGTAATACATTTATTAATTAATTAATTATCAAGTTATCAACAAACAAGTATCTTCTTGTTCTCCAGCGTCATTGATTCGGTTTTTCTTTCCTTTTTTTTGATATTTTTTATAATACAAGTATACTTTTATATTTAATATTCGCCATATTCCTTGAGTTAGGATCAACTGCACATAGAAGATAAAAATTCTCCAGGCACTAATTCTGGACCTTTACAAATTTTGTCACAGCATAACTGGTATATACATTCAAATTTTCTTCAAGCTTCGAATACTAACTCCAAACTCCGTTTAAACACAATCAAATAACTTATTACTGAAAACCTTGCACGTATATAACAAAATCAAATAGACATTTAAAATGAATGCATGTACCATCCTCACTAGCCCATTACAATTTCCTCAATAACAAATAGGATATGTCACAAACAATTCAAATCTTGCCCAATATGATTTTAGCGTCAACCACATACCATCGTACAGTTTTTCAACTACATCAAAACCGCGAAACAAGCATAACTCGCTCCCTATGCGATATACAACTCTACTTACGAACACGCTTCGTCATCCGAGCGTATACGCACGGCTGCAACGTGTGTGCACACCCACGCGAGTCTTAAATAAATTATCCCCCGCGGACGCGTGCGCTCCGCGTCGACGTTTACGAGAGCACGAGGGAGACCGCGTAAAGCACGAGAGTCACCCGATTTCTTAGCGTCCAACTCTCTCTCTCTCTCTCTCTCCAACTATAAGACGCATTATACGCGCGCGTACACAGCCGCGTATATTCACGAGTTTACCATTGCGGGAGGAGCGCGAAGTTCGCGGCAAATGCCAAGTTACGCGTCTGCGGGCTATTCCCGGTGGAGTTTACGCTGGTAGAAAGAGCTGGGGTGCGCAGAGGATCCTTATTAAATCTTAAGCTGCGGTGCGAGGGCGCATGAAAAAGCGCGAGAGAAAGTGGAGCGACTTGTTACGCTCCTGAAGTGAAGGAGCGCGGAAGGGGTTAAATTTGCCGTTTGATTTTCATCTCGTAATTAAAAAGTTTTCGCGATGAAAGTTCATGCTGTGCACAATATATATAGAAGCGTACGTCGCCTTTGTTTTCGACGCTCGCGCGCACAGGAAAGTGGCGCGAGGGAGTTGTGTTTACTCGTTGGTTGGTTTTTTTTTTCTATCTCCTTGGACGGTTTTTGGAGGAAAGTTTTCTGGAGAGTCAAGTTGGCGAGTTGGGAAGAAATTTAGACGGAGTTGGCTGGATTTTGGGTTTCAATTTCGTATTGTGATTAAAGATGCAGGAAAATAGAGAGAGGGAGATGAAAAATAATTTAAGGCAGGGTCAGCAGATTAGTTGAATTTTAAGAAATTTTAATGGCAGTCGAATTAAAAATTGTTTCTGATAAGTTTTTACTATTTTATCAATAATTTTTTGGCGTTTTTTTATTTCGGGGATATGTATAATAAGAACGCGAAAAAATCTAGAATTCTGTCAATGATTTATAATTCAATTATAAGATACAACTTTAATTTTTCGATTGATAAAGCGTTGTTATAACCTTGATAGAAATGAAAACGTAATTGCCAACAATGACAACAGTATAATATCAATTCCAAAGCTACTCTACAATCCCGATATAATATACATTTTTTCATATCACGGATCTGTATATATATATATATAAACATTTTTCCATTAAAAGATAAACCTCTCTTATTTTCCCATTCCCTTATCAATATAACCGTACATCCCCACATATCATCATCCAAACAATTAACAATCCTCATTTCTCTCCCTTTCCCAACAAAAAAGAGTCGGTATCCAATCTCCCCTCCTCCCATACACCCAACACACAAAGAACAACCCTGTCCGCGACGTCGAAATGTGATCAAGCCCCGAAAATAAAGGGGAGGCCCAGCGCGAACGTCGTAAACGAAATCTCGGAAACCGAGCCCTGCTACGAAAAAAAAACGGGAGACGGCGCGAGGAAAACAAAGAGGCGAGCAAGTACAAGACGCGCAGAGTTTTCGTCGGTCAGTATAATAGTCGACGCGAGAGTGAGAAAGAGAGAGAGAGACTCTATTCGCGCATCAGTGTTCTCTTTCCCCGCGGGCTGACGGCGACGTACACTCCCACGGGAATTCAGTACCCCGCGCCTCCGGGCTTTTCTGCTTGTACATATATATATATATGTATATGGGATGTGTATAGGTGGAGGACGAGAGCCCCGCAGGCTACCGACACTCGATACACGGATAAGCGCTGCCACACACCTTTATATATATATATATACATATGTGTAGCGACGCGCGGATTGTCGAGTATCGGAGCGATGCGCTGCTCATGCTGACCTGGGTTTTCAAATAGTTTCGTGAGTTTGTTGTTGAGCTCACGTTGGTAGTTTTTATAGCGGGGAAATGGCGGTTCGAAATTTTCAAAGCTGCTATTACGTTGAAGTTATTTCAAATTTACTCGGGAGGTGGTCTAAAGACGTTTGAATTGAAATTTAACTGAAAAATGAACTTCTGATGTATCTAGGTATTGCATAAGAAAACGTCGGTTAGGAGATATTGAATTAAAGTCTATAAAATTAGAAGTTCATTAGGAAGTGTTTTTGAAAATTATAATTAAAATTTCATACTTCTGTAGAATTTCGTAAAGTTCCAAATACATATTTTCTAGATTATTTCCCTCTTGAATTCACGAAAAATTGTGGCAAAGGGTAAAAACTTTAATCTATCTTTATGACATTTTGTGAATTTTAAGCTCAACTGTAAACTCACGTAACTTTTAGAGGAATTAACATTCGTGAATTTTAAATAATAGTCTAAAAAGGTTTTTAGATTTTTTCTTCTGCAAAAAAACCTAGAAAGCAAGAAAAACTTTATCATTCTTTTTTATTTTTTTTTTGAAATGTAAACATAACTTAATATGCAAAATTGAAACATAACATAATTGAAACAGAATGCATAACTTTTAAATGTTAAATTACCATCAGTAGCATTATTCAAACGATCATATTATAATTCACTTTAGAGTCGATTTGCATTAGCACTGCAAATAAACGAAATATTATGTGTACCTATACAAGTCCATATTTCAAACGCGTATATAGTTACATCAAACTGTAGACCGAATCGATAGCCGCTCGCCCACACACAGTTCCATACGTTATAACATATACACACGCAGACGCGTATGTGCGAAGAGACATAACGCAGACGTATACACACCGACACATACAGCTCGCGCGCGTGTATAGACTTCCGGTCGAGCGTATAGAATGGATGAAATCGCCGCGGGCACAGTGATCGTGATTTCTCCCGTCTCTCTTTGAAACCCTCTGCTACTCACTCCGCCTTTAAACTTTCGCGCGCAACTACATATATATACGAAGGCGCGTCTTGGGGTCGCTCGCTCTAGCCTAGACTTCCAGCTAGTTCGCCAGGGTAATTGTCGAGGTTTAACAAGCCAACGACGGCAAAGGGGATCGCCCCGTAATGACGTCCTTATGCAAATTTTATTGCTACCCATCCTCCCCCTCAAACCGTCCGAACGTATGGCTGAAGAAGAAGCCAACGCGCAGAGATTGGATTCATAGATAAGCTATAATTTATGCATGTATTTGTTCGCCTACTATCGCCGTGCTGTATGCACGCGCTGCGGATTAACAGGGAGGAGAGAGAGAGAAAGAGAGGATAGGGGGACAGCCGAATGAAATCTGTGCGAATTCGAGGATTCGTCGACGTGTCATCGTAAATGGTATGGGATATTGGGTAGCGGGTGAGATTTATGCGCGAGGTTGTTTTTGGAAATGATTGATGAACTTGGCTGTGGTGAATTGGATCGGAAGATTTGGGATAAATGTTTTTTCAAATCTCGTATGAAAAGATGGATAGAAAGCAATATCACTTGTTGGTAAATTGAAAAACGAATTCTCGAGAAAATTGAATTCAAAATATTGTTAAAACATCAATGTTGTAGCTATTTTTCTTCGTTCTGTTTACTTATACTTCATTGAAATCCAAGAATCTAATATTTTTTTCAATTTACTTGTTTCTCGTTTTCAGCAATTTCTTTTTTTCACCGTCTCACTACGCCAAGCTCTGTACTTTCTCTCTGGCCTGCATCTAACTGATCGTGTTTTCCTTTCTTCCCAATGGTTTTGGTATTTTCAAAACTTTTCAGATGATAAGACCGTAAGTTTCTCATTTCTGTTTAAGGCGAAGAAAGCGAATTTCCGAAGATTGTGATAGCCGCTATTGCTGGTGTAGGAAAATAGTGGAATTTCAGTTAATGAAAAGTTTTAGAGAAAAGCTTGACTTTGTTTTGCGGAGCGAATAATTATTGGATAACGGTTTGAAAATAATTGAAATTATTTTGAATCTCTCGAATCCACTCTGTTGAGACTATTAATGAGTTTAGTTATTCTATCCTACATGAAAATAAAACTGATTTATAATGCAGATAAAAGTACTATTTATTTTTTTTGGTATCATTGTACAAGATATTTTGCATTTGCGATATTATATTATTAAAAATGTAAAAATTCAGAAAATCACTGTCTTCTGTTTAAATAAATTAAAATACAAATAATTCCTATAGATAAGTACTATAATTATTTTATGTTTTAATATGTAAATGCCAAATTCATGCGTAAATGATTTATAAACGTGCTAATTAAAAATATTTATAATTATATTGAAATCGTAACTTATGGAATAGCATTGTCTTCTTATTTTTTGTCTGACATTTTATATAACGTTAATTGATATAAATAGATAAAAATATAAGCTCTCTCCTTTTCGACATTTAGAAACAACAAAATTTAACGCTTAAACCTATATATATATATATATATATATATATATATCAAAAAACCTGTATTATAATAATTTTATAATTACGATTAATACATATATTTTACAAGACCAGACTTATAATTTGGTTGGTCAAATAATTCACGTAATATATGATTTTTCAAATATTGAACATAATTCTGAAAAATGCAAGTCTTTAAAAAATAACAAAACCATTATACAATGTTATGCTACTTAATATTACCGCAGTTGTAATCAAGTGCATTCGTCTTATCAAATATTGCTAATAAGCTGTAAATGCGTCATTGCATGGAATCATAAATATTGATTTGTGAATCAGTATCTTACGTACAGTTTGTTTCCCTGAATTCTGCATAATAATTTTTGAATATTTAAATACTTCTACGTATTTTGGATTCGTAAAAACTTCCTTTATGAAATAATTTTTCACGCGTAGATTGAAAATTATACAAGCGTAATGGCTAGGTAAACTCCCAAGTATTAATTTATGTATGTTATGAAACGATCCAAATGTTAGAAAATTGCTAGTGAAACTGATTAATTAATGTTTATAATAAAAAAGCTATTAATTGAGATATTAAGAAAAATAAAACTTTAATTATTTATTTATCACAATGCAAATTTAAAAATGAGATTCGATGAATGAATATAAGTGATTCATGCAAGAGTGTAAACATCAATCGTTTACTATGCTTTATCAGTATATTTCTGAAATAAAATTTTCCGATTTAAAATACACTTTACAGTTATTGCCGTATCAATGTTGACGTGTTGCATGTAATTACGTTCGACGAAAGCATTTGCTTAATGAATAGAAACAAAATTTTACATACCAAATAGGGAACATAGCGTTATAACCGACACATAGAGCAATTATGACTTTCATAAACAAGTGTTTTTGATTATGCGTAGAATAATATTACAGGTCAGAGTGGCAGATGTGCATGAACATCGGAAACAAACTATGCCACAGTTATGATTTATTAGTTAATTCATCCCAGCTGTGCGAAATCAGCATTATGACGAAGACTGTTATGACGGAAATGGTATATAAGTCATGTAACTCTCTCCACAAAGTATCTCAAAGGATCTCTTCAGTGGAGTAGAACTGCAGAAATCAAGATGAGGAACATTTGTTTTGTTTTGGTTGTTGCCGCCTTAGCCATCGG